>SZWC01004536.1:14668-132110 GCA_023375785.1 Penium margaritaceum | reverse complement strand
GAAATATCCAAAAAGGTCCTTGGTCTTAGGATTGCCTTGTCAGAGTGTGCTGACTAGGATAAAGGTACCTGTCCTTACTTTTTAGGTGAGGTGAGATCCTTGTGTGCTAGCCATGGACACATGGCAATTCTCCATGGGTTTGTGGGTGATGTGACTGCTAGGAGTGTGCCATGAGAGCATTCTCTAGCTCTCTAGGTTGTGTGTGACTGGTCAGCATGATTGTTAGGCTGATTTCCTCCCTTGTGTGAGATTGTGGACTCTAATGTGAGGGCCTTAGCCTCCATGGCTAAGTGGTGTGGCTTGTGAGAGGGCTAACTTGCCGAAGCTCTAGCTCTATATATACTTCATCATTTTGAGTGATTCAACAACCATTCTTCAGCACAATTGATGCCCTTTTAGTCCCTCATGCTCGCTGCTCCAAGACTCCCTCTCTCCTCTAGTTCCAACAGAGGTCACAATGATTTTCTGAAAAAATTTCTCCGCATGACTTTGAGGGCATTTGGCATAAACCGTTGTAGGCAATGTCAAAATCTTAAGGCACATTGGCACTAAAATGTGTTGTTACATTACTCCCTTGGTCATGGTCCCAAGCGAGGGGATATTATCTTCAACTCATGAGTTCAAAGGAGTTTTCAGTAACAGAATTTAAAATGTGTATTTTATGAATCTTAGTCCATTTTTTACATGTCTGAACGACATCGTCGTGCATTATGCATGATGAACAATTTTGTGTTGATTGTGTCACATCTCTCTTGCTCTAGCTCACTCTAATCCTCTTCTTCCTTTGCTCTCTCTGATGATAGACGTAAGCAAGGACGAGGACAAGAGGCCACAGGCATCACCTTCGAGGCCGTTGTATCAAATCAAGCTGATGGCAGCTCGATTAGTGGTTGACGGGTCAAATTTACACTTGACAGCTTGATTCACAGTTGATTCGTAGCTGGAAAGTGCCTGGTGGATGGCCAACCAGTCCCCTGACCTGTTGTCGACCATCCAGTTTGCCATTGTGGGTGGTTGGTGACCTGCCAAGCTTCGTTGTAGCGGGAGGTGGCTCTGAACCACCCTATCATTTTTGTAACGTGGGAGGGCTGAACCGGTCCTCCCACGTGGTAGATGCCTTCCCTCCTACGTGTTCAGCATGAACCGTCGTGGTTCATGCCGAACATGTAAGAGTGCAAGATAGTGAGACCTCAACTGTGAAAAAAGAATAATCAATCT
Organism: Penium margaritaceum; assembly: GCA_023375785.1. Classification (NCBI taxonomy): domain Eukaryota; kingdom Viridiplantae; phylum Streptophyta; class Zygnematophyceae; order Desmidiales; family Peniaceae; genus Penium; species Penium margaritaceum. The sequence goes on along the minus strand of SZWC01004536.1, from coordinate 130,892 downwards.
AGTCATCAGATATACATGAATACACGTATAATGCTTTGACCTAATTTTAAGCTTATTGGTTAGCACGGCTAGGAGCCTCCATCCTTTAGGCTAGAGCATTCGTAAGACGATCATGTTGGGCGTCCTCAACCTGATATGATCAATGTCTATGTTAGAAGCGGTAATGTTGTTCAAGATTTTTACATTCGGGTAGGTCCACATATAGCACGTCGATCTATACAAGCTGCCCGCTAGCTCCAACAGTCGTTGGCCACCCTAGAGGGCAAGGGAGATTGAGGAAAGATCCTTTGAATTACGTTGAGGTCCAGAGCCAATCCAATGATCGATTTATTCCCTAGTAACACACAACCAAAGTGTACTCTCTCACTAATGGAGTGGACAGAGAACCTCGTATTGGCTGTCGGTATCAAGGATTGTCGATGGTGGCTAAACGGTTTGATCTACCGTGCTAGCAGGCTCATATGAAAAACATTATGTATCTTCATATCCGGCGTATAGAAATTGGTATGACATAGGCCAGACACATGTTATTGCGAAGATTGACTGGGTCCACTTCGATATAAGTTTTTGTGCCCCTGGTGACTTTGGCATAAGATTTATAGTGCTAAGCATGACCTTCTTGCTGATGTCAAATGCGATTTCACGAAGACGTTTGTTGACCCAGGACTTTACTATTCTCAAGCCACTTGAAAATGATGTTTTGCCTCTAGTAACTAGGATTGTCTGTGTTTGGCAAAGTCTTCATCAGAAAGAACATGTCCCTTACTAATCTTTCTCTTGAATAATTCATAGGCTAGTCTCCAACACAAATAGTGTGAAATACATGGACTCGTTTACCAAGTTCTTTCCTATAAAGTTTATCAGTAATAGGGATTCATTCTACTCATTGATGGTGGACTCCACATACATGCAGAGAATCTACTACAGAGTGTAATTCATGCACTCTGTTTATAATTTTGAGAGTGAAATATTGTTTCTATTTGAGAGTTGTTAATTAAGTACTTTTCTATTTTGCTAGAAGTCACTTGTATGTTTTCTAAGTACTAATGAAGTACTTGTTCCTCCTCTTTTGTAAAGAGGAGAGTAGGTGATTTTTCCCCTCTTCTTCTTCTCTCATGCATCGATAGTGTAAGGAAAGGAGGAGGGAGTACTGCTACTCCTCTCCTTCTCCTCTCACACATTGATGGCGCAAGAGAGGGAGGAGGGGATATTGCTCCTCTTTTCCCTATCCTCTCAGGCACTGACAATGTAAGAGGAAGGAGGAGGTACTCCTCCTCTCCCTCTCATTTTATGTACCGATAGTACAAAGGAGGGAGGAGGAGGTGCTTCTCCCTCTCTCCCTCTCCTCTCATGCGCCATCAGTATAAGGGAGGGAGGAGGGGATACTATTCCTCCTCTCCCTTTCCTCTCACATGCTGAAGGTACAAGAGAAGGAGGGTGTGTTACTACTTCTCTACCTCTCCTCTCATGTACCGATGCCACACTTGAGAGAGGAGGAGATGCTGCTCCCCTTTTCTCTCTCCCCTCATGTACCAATAGTGCAAAGGAGGAACAAGGGACTGCAACTCCTCTCCCTTTTTTCTCAAGCACCGATGGCACAGAAGGAAGGATGTGTCATTTCTGACGAGACGGATTCTCCCCTCCTTGTGCTCGAGGTGCTGGGAGGTAGAAGAAAAACCAACATCCGTTAGGAAGTCGCTTTACCTCAGCATCAACAGCCGTTAGGGCGTTCAGAGTGAGTGACAGTATAACTTAGTTGTTAGCTATAATTACATGCAAACCAACATGGATTTGTCGTGAGGACGACACCTTCCTTCTCGATTATCCCAAGGTCATGTCATTTACTAATTTTTTTCTTGGGTTTTCATAAGCCAACAGACCAAGAACGATTCATCATTTGACCCTGTAGTAGACCGCCATTAAAAGTGGTAAATATCTTTGAATGAGCTTTACAATATTTCCAAAGCTTCTGAAGTATTGTAAAATCCTGTAAAAAGAAGAAAAAGGAAAAAATCAATCACTTTTCTTGTACGCTGTAAGGTGTTACTTTCAAAGAACAAGTTCTTCCACGAAATTGGCATTTGAAAAAAAGAAGTGACTTCATCACAAGAAATTTATCACCAAAAATATCAGCATTACATATTTTGGACTAACCTCAAACTTTGTGGTAGTTTATGAAAAAACCGGAAGGACTGGCAGTTAGAAGTCATGCCATGACTCAATGTAGGTTGTACACACCCTATAGAATTTTGTTCGTGTAGAATGATAGTAGCATACAAGGTGGCAAAAATACAATGGTGACGTGCATCAAGACAAATTCTCGATGAAAAATTATAAAAGCACCAAACGTGCTTCAACTAGTCAACGTCACATCCACTTAGGACAATAATGTGAAACGTGCAAAATGCAAAAAACAGGTCTCAATTGCATGATTTGAAGGGCATAGAAAATATCATTGACATGAGTACGGATTATACTATTGGTAACAACATAGGTTCTGGTTGCCGAAATGTTGTCGGTGTCCAACACACCACCAAAAAGTACCAATTGCACTTTTTTCACGAATGGCAAAAGTATCTATGATGCTAGTGCCAAGTGAATTGTTTAAGGTCTACAGAAATGTGACCAAAGCAAAGGCTGGTTAGGTATCCATGTGGGTTCCCATTCCACCAAGGATACAAGGTAATTCATTTATGCTTGGATTCTAATGAAAGGAGAATGTGAGTACCAATTTTACAAAAAATACATTGGATGGTGGAAATTCCCCCACAATGATCGATTGTACGAAATTGACAAGTGCCGGTATTTGTCAATTCTATGCAATTTCCCATGTTGGTTATGTTCACTGTGTGACAATGACAATTTCCTTAGATTTTATCCTTGCTGAAGGTGGACGAACTCCTCCGTATCCATAGATAGAAAGTGATACAAAATCTTAGTCGGTTAAATACTCATTCCGAAACATTCACAGCTTGCATGATCGCAAGAGGTCAGCGCACATGACCAAGTGCCGGAGACAACCCTAATTTTTGTGGTTCAAGGTATGTGATTCATACCATTGTACTATAGAGCAAAAAACTTATTAACTAATTATTGGTGCGTCGATCATGTCATCAATTCATGGATAAATTGAACAGATACATGCTCACATTGGTTTTGTGACAATTCATCAAGTTGACGATATCAACTGATGTTGTGAATAAAATGGTGACATTATTTCAGTAAATATATTATTTGGTGGGCATAGGATGTGGCTTACGACACTCACATGACCCAATGTGCTATATTGTTAAAAGGAAAATATAATAATTTGGTGACCAAGCCTATATCATGACCATGTCATGAGATGTTGAACAAACCTAGTGTATTGGCACGCAGACTTTAATCCTAGGGAACTGACATCATGCTATATGAAAACAGTGTATATTGTATGCATCAGTACCTTTAGGAGGTTTTGAGCATCATTATTCATGACCGATGCATACATTGATTGGTAATTGAACATGTCAATGATGATGTATGTTTCTGAATTATCAACGGCAAATCATTGACACCCTATGAGTCGGTGAGTGATGGATACGAATCGTGGTATCCAACCCATTTTTAACGATTAAAAGGTACATGAGTATACTCATGATCCAGTTCAAAAGGCAAGGTCTACTGTCAGTCGGGGTTGTAAATATGCTAGAGAGGGACGGAGTTTAGTCTATGGATCCTCAACGACTTAAGACACTGCAGTACAATGGTCAAAGGTCACAAGGGTCACTTTTTGGCATACAATAAGTCGAATCAATATAAAAAATGAACAAATGCGAAGGCGTCACCTTCAGTCTAATATCACTCGATGAGTGAACATGTCATAGACATTAATAGACAATGGACGTTAACCGATATTAGTGACATGAACTCACCCATATCTCTGTAAAAATTCCATTTAATATAGAACAAGCAATACTTATTCTCTCCTAATTGAGTTTCAACACACTATGACAATCTCATAGTCTTTTGCAGACCAACAATGAAATAGTTGAGATCATAGCAAGTTTTCGGTTTTGCATGCAAATATCATAACCATATAAACCGTTAGAAGCGGACAACGCCATGCTAATAATGTATTAGCATCCAAATCTTGGTGGTCCAACCGACCACATAACGAGTAACAATCAATCTTGAGACAAAATAATGGCCCGTTTTTTGAATAATGATGGCATCATGACATAGAACACTAGTCATGTACGTCACGCTCGTCAAATATGACATAAATGGATTGTGATAATTTCAAAGGTATCACATAGCACCGCCGATGCAATATGAGTAAAATAAGGCCAATATCCAATTTGTTGGAACAAAACCAATCTACAAGAGAGATTATAGTGATTATAGTATAGTCAAACAAGGCTTCAATGACCCATAATGTCATAGTAAAGTGTCTGAATTCCCTTATTCTTAGGGATAGTTCAGTTGAAGTAACTTGTCAAACACAAGCATAATATGTTATAAGATGTCGGTATGGTAGTATCCATAACGGTCATTGTTTGTCACATGTCTTTAATAAGGTCGATATGGTGTACAAGTACCTCGGATAAGGTATATCAAAAATTCTCTGTTTAGTAGAAGTACCAAACATACACAATAGAAAATATTGAAGCAACACGGATTGTTGTAACTAGGCAAACATAATCCATTGATGGATTTTTGAATGGAATCCTTGGATGTAATAACAAATATATATACGATTTAGGAAATGATAATTCTAGGATCACTAGGTGTAATTTAGAATTGTTCTATCATGATCACATGAAATGGACACCCCAAAGGTGTTTTTCCAAGTTTTACCACAAGGACTATAATCATGGTACACCTGTTTAGTGAATATGATACAATGAACACTTTATTCGCGGATACAATATAAGATCATTGAGATTGGTTATCTCAGCTAACTTAGTTAAAAATGATATACTTTGTTAAAGGGACAAGAGCAGCAGCCTACGGTACCCATTTCGGACAGAGACGAGGGAATGATAGTTGAGACCAAAATCATCTAGGTCAAAGCATTATTGTAGCCAATGACGGGCTTTGACGGCTGTTGCACATGCTAGATGACGAACGCCGCCTCCTTGAAAGATGAGTGCAATCTTTGGAAGGAAGAACAAGTGTGCTCAGCAACCATTTCTTAGTATCTTGGTGCCTTCCAACCCTAAGGTAAAGCTAGAATGCAAGTTGCATGGGCTTAGTGGAACTTGGTTGAGTTCACCCAAGAAACCTAGAAGTCCTGAAAGAGTTCTGGTAGATCTAGGCATAGTCATGAACAGTTGGCTACAAACTGAGAGGAATGATGTCCAGATCTTGGATTGCATGTATCAATAATCATGTGGGGAGGGACCACCTTGGTAACAATCCCTTGGAAGAGATCATGTCCAAATGACATGGAAAGTGTTGTGTGGACCTTGACAGATTTTGCAAGGATGCTTGGTCAACTGGTTGGAGGAACACTCCTTGTAAAGAAAGAGGAGGCGTCACCATAATGGATTATTGAACACGTACCACACAGAGTGTTGAAAAATTAAACCTATGTACCTTCTTCCAACGTGGTGAGACATTATTGGTAGTGTATATGTCAAAACGCATCAACTCTACTGTTGATACACATGTGCATGTCAGCATTATTGTCTTAGGGTGCTTTGATCCACAAGTGTGCATGAGTGTTTAGTGCAAAGAGACTTCCAAGGGAGGTGTGTGACTTCGGTCGCCACAATACCAAGGGAGCATAATTGTAGCAGAAAGGAGGTTGTAGAAAATGAGAAAGGCTGAAGACCGTTAATGGTTGGTTATTTCTGTGAGATTCCATCAGATTACTATAATATTTAATAAGAAATTTCCAGCGCATCCAAGCACGCCCTGAATAGAACAGTAGAGGTCCAGTAACAGCAGTTGAAGTAACCCATGGTGGAGCCACCCACTATGTCCACGAACAGAAGTGGCTGGAGGCGCTTCGACGCTGGCCTATCAAACCGTCCTTCATGGCCTTCCAAATGTGAGCAGAGGCTTCTCCTAGTTGTGGATACCTCCCACATCCCTTTGTTCATGGTCCAAGTACCTTTGGAGCTCACTGAGGTCGACTCGGACCACCGGTGATGGAATTATCCGATCACCAATGACAGAATCCAGATTCCACTAACCTACCACCTGAACTTCGAATGTGACTAAATTTCTGAATTCTCAACCAAATTGGTATAGTAAAAGCTCAAACCCGCATGGAAAAATTCAGGGAGACTAAATATGAAATCTGATTACACATCCCACCACTCTCTTCTGGTTTGACCAGAACAGAGTGTTTGGATATGTAATCAGATTTCATGTGTAATCGGATTTCCAAAAGTGTTCCTGCCATGGATGTGATCTTGAGGCTGCGCTTTGGTCAAGAAGTCCGCGAGCATGTTTTTTTAACTACTATGTTATAGCACATTCTGTCCCTTCTCCGCTTTATTGTACGCGTAGTGGTAGTGCACATCGATGTGCTTCATCCTCCTGCATTACGTCGAGTTGTTGGTAAGTTAGATGGAGCCATTATTGCCATCCTAAACCACTATAAGCTCCTGCTTTGGCACGCCTCGTTCCCCCAGCAATCTGCAGAGCCATAGGGCTTCTTTGACCACTTCAACTAGAGTAATTTACTCCACCTCTACTTTGGAAGTGGCGACTCAGTCATTCGTTCTGCTACACTATAAGAATACTACACCTACAAGGAAGAACACATGGTCAAAAATGGACCTCTTGTCCAAATCGCCAGTGTAGTCTGTGTTAGTATAGTAGACGACTCGTAAGGGGTCTGACTTCCCCTTTCCATCATGCTTCAGGCACACATACCGCGTTGCTAGCAAGTACCGGAGGATGCGCTTCATAACCATCCAATGTAGTGGCCCAAGGTTGGCCACATACATGCTCACCTGACCCATTGCGTAAGCCAAGTCTGGCCGAGTTACCACATGGCATACATCAGGCTGTCCACCACAGTTTGGTAGAGCACCTCCGTCATGTCCTCCTCCTCTTTATTTTACGACGCTATCGCAGCACTCAGCTCTGAGCTTGTGAAGACCAAACTTTCCACTAGTTTGCTTTCCACCATGCCATACAGCTTCACGACCTCGGCCACGTACTTGGCCTACTCTAGCTCAAGCGTGTGTATCCTCCAGTTTTGTGTAATGCTCACTCCAAGGTAGTACTCCAGCTCCCCTCAAGTTTATCATGTTAAATCTGGTGCTCAGCTCGTCCTTGATCTACTGTAAAGCCGCCAGATCTGATGAGCACAGGACCAGCTCGTCCACGTAGAGTTGACGACCTGATGGAGTCCCTTACTGCACGGCACGCACACGCGATGGTCTGACTCACAACGCTTGAAGCTAAGCTCCCTCCATGTAGCATCCATTTGTTATTAAGAGCACTTGGGTGTCTGTTTTAGCCCGTATAAGGTCTTCCATGGGTTACACACCTTGCGTTCTGGCACATTCACCCCCTCCGGTAGCTCAAGATAGATCTCTTTGTAAATGATTTCATCAAGAAATGCCGTTTCAAATCCATTTGGTAGATCTCCATGTCCTTTGTGCCTGTCACCGCGAGAAACATCTAGATGCTTGTGAATTTATTGATGGGTATAAACCTCTTTTCATAGTGTTCGCATTTTTGCTACATGTCTTCCTTCGCTACAAGTCGCACTTTATCCTTGTCCACTTTGCTGTCCTTGCTGAGTTTCACCTTGAACACCCATTCAAAGCTGATCACCAACTGCTTCTTATACGTTCGTTGGCTCTGTTACGGCTACCGTCATGTACCATGCCATGCCGGCTCAACGGCCCGTGCTTGCATCGTATCGCTTTGCCGCATTCCGTTGCCTTTGTTGAGAATAGGGCCATTTGGCTTAGTTTCAGGTCCATAGGATAAAGTTCCAGGAAACTACCTGATGTATACTCCGATTGTCAGTTTGACTTCACCATTGCAAAGATCACCTGGCAAAGTAATAACAGTCCAAGTTTCAGACCGATCCAACGGTCGGATTGAGAGATATGAATATTTGAAGTTTCGGGGGTCATGGACAGACGGTGTCTGGGTCACCATGGGTGATGCCTCCATGCCTTAGCCTGAGAAAAGAAGAAGGCAAGAATTTCAGGGTCAAGACCAAATGGGAAGTTTTCTCTTAAGCGGTCTTTGGTCTTATGATTGCCTTGTCAAAGTGTACTGACTAGGATAAAGGTATCTCTCCTTACGTTTTAGGTGATGTGAGATCCTTGTATGCTAGCCATGGACACATGGTGATTCTCCATGGGATTGTGGTTTATCTGACCACTAGGAGTGAACCATGAGAGAATTCTCTAGCTCTCTAGGTCGTGTATGACTGGTCAACCTGATTGGTAGGCTGATTTTCTCTCTTCTGTGAGAGTGTGGACTCTAGTGTGTGAACCCTAGCATCCATGGCTAAGTGGTGTGGCTTGTGAGAGGGCTGACTTGTCCTTGCTCTATCTCTACGTGTTTCCCATCATTTTAAGTGATTCTATAACCATTCTTCAGCATATCTGATGCCCTTTCAGTCCCACATGCTCGCTGCTCCAAGGGTCTCCCTTTCCTCTAGATCCAACATTTAGTAACAAAGCCAAGTTTTACCAGTTTCAACTAATACAGGTCAACCATTTGAAAGTGACGGGTTAGGGTCAAACTTTGACCAAATTTGATGATTGATCACTGGATCGAAGAAATTTGGCAAGACAAGTTTTCTAACGAGCCCAAGATCGAGAAAAGCCAATGGTTGGAGTGAGAATTATGCTGAAGAGGAAGCTAGCCAAGGCTAGAGTATTCTCCATGAGTAAGACTGTCACCTTGTCATGACCATAACTCTCTTATTTCTTTGTCAAATTTAAACAATAATACATGTAAATTGTAGTGTTTTTCCTAAGCCTTCCATTGGTGCAAAAAATGTTTGCATTCCATTGATTTATTTGGAAGGAACGGCATTTACAAGCTGGCTGGTCTGAGTTGGAATAGGAGCAGAAGCTTATCCTACTTTCAAGAGGGTATAACTTACAAAATCCCCTGTTGGTCTCACTATTTTATGGGTCGATCTGAGAGGTTTTGAGCTGTGTTTTCCAGTGGTAGGCTCAGGTTTTGTAAATTCATTGTCCCCGGTATCTATATTCCAGTTTGTGTCACACAGATTTCTGGCATAAGCAACAGTGGAAACAGGGGTAGCGCTGCCATCCAAGGGCAGCGTTGAGCATGACCAAAGCTCAAAATGGTAGTAGCAGGTATTGTGACAGTAGTCTAGCCTTTGGAGAGGCTCGAGGGGCGTGCCAACTTCATGTTTTTGAAGATCCGTACCCGCCTGCTTTCGGAGGAGGGGCTCGTGGAAGGTGGTGAGCGGCGATGAGTTAGGTCCAAATCAACAAGCGATAGGTATCACTACAGCACAGGTGGTGGCGGGAACGACATTGCATAAAGGTGCAGCCGGTAAAGGTTCATCTACAGCTATAAAAGTGGTGGGGGAGTGGAAGGAGAAGGATTGGCATGTGTATAGGTTGCTTGTCAACACCATCTCCAACCCACATCTTCAGTATGTGAGTAATAAGGATACTACAAAGGAGGGGTGAGACAAGTTCTGTAATATATATGAGAGTAAGGATCCTACATTCCTCATGTTTTTGGAGGAGAAGATAATGACGCTAAAAATACAGGGTGGTGAAGGGATGGTCGTATATCTGGATAGGGCAAAGAATCTTGCGAAGCAGCTGAGAATGACCAGCAACTCTATGGAGGAGACACGTTTCATTCTTCTCTTGCTAAGGGGAGTCCCAACAAGCTACAACATGTTGCAAGAGACAAAGAGTGCTAGCTGACTTTTGACCTCGACTTCATCTACACACACCTGGTATAGGTAGAACTATATCATAATGGAACAAAGTGCAATGGTGGGAGCAACAGTGAAGTAGCATTTGTGACCACGAGCTCATGCAACCAACAGGAGCAACAATTGTCTGGGGAGCAGAGAGGCAAGAAGAAAGGCAAGTGCCACTATTGCCAGAATGAGGGGCACTACAAGAAAGAGTGCTTTAAATTCAAGAGGGACCAAAAGGAGCAGCAGTAGTAGGAGCGTCTACGACAGTCTCCACAACAACAACAGCAGCAATCACAACAGCGTCAGCAGCAGCAACAGCAGAACCAAGCTAGAGTACACCACTTTGGCAACATGAACGTGGCCAAGGTGCGCGACTCCCTCTCTATGGCAAAGTCCGACATGTCCAAGGTCTAGAAAGCGGATTTGTCATGGTACAAGGACTTAGGGTGTACTAAAAATATGACACACCACAAGAAGTGGTTCTCGTAGCTGCTATATTCCCTCTCGTCCTATTTCTTTGCGTGATGATCGAGTGGTGTATGCTGAGACGATTGGAATTCTAGAGATGTGGTTAGAGACCCTTTGTGGCATTGAAGTGAGAGTATTCCATGGCATGCAGTATGTACCTCCTCTCTCACCAACATAAGACTGCGCGTCGTCATTGACGATGAGTATAGCTACATCCTCAACAAGAACACTGGAGAGGAATGGGCCAGGTCAGTAGAGGAGGGCGACATGTACGGCCTGTTAGGGATAACTAAGATTACGCGTGAGCTGAGTCTTGGAGCATTGATGCAAGCAATGGATGGTAAGATCTGGCATTTGCGCTACGACCACATCGGCATGCGCGCCTTGTAGCAGCTTGAAGCGAAGCGAATGGTGCATGCGTTACCCACCATCTCTAAATTTCAGTAGCATTTGTGCATCAGATGTTCGGAGGGGAAACAATATCACGAGGCATTCTCTGGAACACGGGAACACACGAAGGAGGTCCTGGAGCTAGTCCACACAGATTTGTGTGGCCAAATGCAGATTCAGAGCTTTGGAGGCTCTAGGGATTTTCTTGCCTTCATTGATGATTTCAGCCATTATACTGCTGTGTACTTCCTTTCGTCAAGGGACTAGTGTTTTGACAGGTTCAAGGAGTTCAAGGCAATGGTAAAGAGCCAGACTGGTAAGAAAATCAAGGCGCTGCGCAGCAACCACGCTAGAGAGTACCTGAGTGAGGAAATAGTGGATTACCTTGTAGCCGCAAGCATTAAGGTACACCATACCACGTCGTACTCATCGTAGCATAATGATATAATAGAACATGCCAACCCCACTATCGTTGAGTCGGTGCGCTCCATGCTGCATAGGGCTCTGCTCACACACAATTTTTGTACCGAAGCAGTGAGGAATGCGGTGTACATCAAGAACAGTAGTCCAACTAAGGCGCTAAAGTAGATAACGTCGTACGAGGCATGGTTTGGTAAGAAGCCAAGAGTGGGTCATCTCCGAGCGTGGTAGCCCGGCACACATGCATGTGCCCAAGGAGAAGTGACAAAAATGCGACGCAAAGAGCGCAAATATTTTGATGATCGACTATGATGTGGCCAGCAAGGCGTATCGCCTCTATGAGAGGGATATTAGCCACGTCATCATCTCCAGGGATGTCGTCTTCAACAAAGGTAACGTCACTGGGACTAACATAATTTGTGAAGAGATAACAAAACCAGCAGTTGCCAAGGCAATAGGGGTAGAAATCCTTCCCTATGAAGTCTCTTCTAATCCTTCCTCCATTGTGGCAATGGGAGAACCAGTCTACTCTCCCATGTCTGATACAGCAGATACGGCGGCCTCATCGATAGAAGTAGAGGAAGGAGATGCTGTACCACCACGAGTAGTAGTTATGCCAGCAACATCGTGCTAGCCGCCCGCTAATCCTCCATCATCAGGTCACAGGTACCCTCTTAGGTTGCACTTCAAGCCTGGTGAGTACGGCCATTTCTAGATGTTATAGAAACCAGAACAGATAGACATCGTGGTTATTGGATCTGGAGGAGAGAGGGAGCCTTGGAGCAGCGAGTATGTGGGACTGAAAGGGCATCACTTGTGCTGAAGAATGGTTGTTGAATCACTCAAAATGATGAAGTACATATAGAGCTAGAGCTTGGGCAAGTCAGCCCTCTCACAAGCCACACTACTTAGCCATGGAGGCTAAGGCTCACACACTAGAGTCCACAATGTCACACAAGGGAGGAAATCAGCCTAACATTCAGGCTGACCAGTCACACACGACCTAGAGAGCTAGAGAATGCTCTCATGGCACACTCCTAGTGGTCACATCATCCACAAACCCATGGAGAATGGCCATGTGTCCATGGCTAGCACACAAGGATCTCACCTCACATAAAAAGTAAGGAGAGGTACCTTTATCCTAGTCAGCACACTCTGACAAGGCAATCCTAAGACCAAGGACCTTTTTGGATATTTCTCCCATCAGGTCTTGACCCTGGACCTCTTGCCTTTTTCTTTTCTCAGGCTAAGGCATGGAGCCATCACCCATGGCGACCCAGACATCAGCGGTCCATGACCCCTGAAACTTCGAAAATTCATATCTCCGAATCCGCCTGTTGGATCGGCGTGAAACTTGGACTTTAGATACTTTGCCACCTGATCTTTCCAATGGTGAAGACGGATTGACGATCGGAGAAGGCATCTAGAAGTTTCCTGGAAATTACTCTTGTGGACCTGAAATTGAGCCGCATGGCTCCTTTCCCAATAATCTCCCACTTTGCCGCAGTCAGAGTGGGCTGAGTCCATATGCCTTCATGCAGAACTCCTGCTTCTCACGAGTCACTGGCTTGGTGCAGAAATCAGCGACCTGCCTGCTAGTTGGAGTAAACTCCAGCCTGATGAAGTGATATGCGATATCTATGTGCTTGATGCGTGCATGGTGCTCAGGCTTCTTGGCGAGTGCGATTTCGCTCTGGTTGTCGACGCGCACAGGAACTGGAATTGCTACACTCCCACTCATCTCCGCCATGAGACGCTGGAGCCAAACTGCTTCCTTGGCTCCAAAGCTGAGAGAGACGTACTCAGCTTCTTTGACCACTTTAACTAGAGTGATTTACTCCACCTCTACTTTGGAAGTGGCGACTGAGTCATTCTTTCTGCTGCACTACAAGAATACCACACCTACAAGGAAGAACACATGGTCAAAAATGGACCTCTTATCCAAATCGCCAGCGTAGTCTGTGTTAGTATAGTAGACGACTCGTAAGGGGTCTGACTTCCCCTTTCCATTATGCTTCAGGTACGCATACCGCGTTGCTAGCAAGTACCGGAGGATGCGCTTCATAACCATCCATGTAGTGGCCCAAGGTTGGCCACATACATGCTCACCTGACCCATTGCGTAAGCCAAGTCTGGCCGAGTTACCACCATGGCATACATCAGGCTGTCCACCACAGTTTGGTAGAGCACCTCCGTCATGTCCTCCTTCTCCTCTTTATTTTACGACGCCATCGCTGAACTCAGCTATGAGCTTGTGGAGACCAAACTATCCACTAGTTTGCTTTCCACCATGCCATACAGCTTCACGACCTCGGCCAGGTACTTGGCCTACTCTAGCTCAAGCGTGTGTATCCTCCAGTTTCGTGTAATGCTCACTCCAAGGTAGTACTCTTGCTCCCCTCAAATTTATCATGTTAAATCTGGTGCTCAGCTCGTCCTTGAGCTACTGTAAAGCCGCCAGATCTGATGAGGACAGGACCAGATCGTCCACGTAGAGTTGACGACCTGATGGAGTCCCTTGCTGCACGACACGCACACACGATGGTCTGACTCACAACGCTTGAAGCTAAGCTCCTCCATGTAGCATCCATTTGTTATTAAGAGCACTTGGGTGTCTGTTTTAGCCCGTATAAGGTCTTCCATAGATTACACACCTTGCGTTCTGGCACATTCACCCCCTCCGGTAGCTCAAGATAGATCTCTTCGTAAATGATTTCATCAAGAAATGCCGTTTGAAATCCATTTGGTAGATCTCCATGTCCTTTGTGCTTGCTACCACGAGAATCATCTAGATGCTTGTGAACTTGTTGATGGGTATTAATCTCTCTTTATAGTGTTCGCCTTTTTGCTACATGTCTCCCTTCACTACAAGTCGCACTTTATACTCAACTTTGCTGTCCTTGCTCAGTTTCAACTTGAACACCCATTCAAAGCTGATCACCTTTGCCCCCTTTGGCCGATCCAACTGCTTCTTATATGTTCGTTGGCTCTTTTACGGCGACCGTCATGCACTATGCCATGCCGGCTCAACGGCCCGTGCTTGCATCATATCGCTTTGCCGCATTCCGCTGCCTTTGTTGAGAATAGGGCCATCTGGCTTAGTTTCAGGTCCATGGGATAAAGTTCCAGGAAACTACCTGATCTATATTCCGATTGTGAGTTTGACTGCACCATTGCAAAGATCACCTGGTAAAGTAAAAACAGTCCAAGTTTCAGACCGATCCAACGGTCGGATTGAGAGATATGAATATCTGAAGTTTCGGGGGTCATGGACCGACGGTGTTTGAGTCACCATGGGTGATGCCTCCATGCCTTAGCCTGAGAAAAAAGGAAGGCAAGAAATTCAGAGTCAAGATCAAATGGGAAGTTTTCTCTAAAGAAGTCTTTGGTCTTATGATTGCCTTGTCAAAGTGTACTGACTAGGATAAAGGTATCTCTCCTTACGTTTTACGTGATGTGAGGTCCTTGTATGCTAGCCATGGACACATGGTGATTCTCCATGGGATTGTGGTTTATCTGACCACTAGGAGTGAACCATGAGAGAATTCTCTAGCTCTCTAGGTCGTGTGTGACTGGTCAACCTGATTGGTAGGCTGATTTTCTCTCTTGTGTGAGAGTGTGGACTCTAGTGTGTGAACCTTAGCCTCCATGGCTAAGTTGTGTGGCTTGTGAGAGGGCTGACTTGTCCTAGTTCTATCTCTACATGTTTCCCATCATTTTAAGTGATTCTACAACCATTCTTCAGCATATCTGATGCCCTTTCAGTCCCACATGCTCGCTGCTCCAAGGGTCTCCCTTTCCTCTAGATCCAATATTTAGTATCAAAGCCAAGTTTTACCAATTTCAGCTAATACAGGTAGACCATTTGAAAGTGACGGGTTAGGGTCAAACCTTGACCAAATTTGATGATTGATCACTGGATCGAAGAAATTTGGCAAGACAAGTTTTCTAACGAGCCCAAGATCGAGAAAATCCAATGGTTGGAGTGAGATTTATGCTGAAGAGGAAGCTAGCCAAGGCTAAATTCTTCTCCATGAGTGAGACTGTCACCTTGTGATGACCATAACTCTCTTATTTCTTTGTCAAATTTAAAAAATAATACATGTAAATTGTATGATTTTTCCTAAGCCTTCCATTGGTTTAAAAATATTTGCATTCCATTTTTTTGTTTGGAAGGAACGGCATTTACAAGCTGGCTGGTCTGAGTTGGAATAGGAGCAGAAGCTTATCCTACTTTCAAGAGGGCATATTTTACAAAATCTCCTATTGGTCTCACTGTTTTATGGGTCGATCTGAGAAGTTTTGAGCTGCGTTTTCCAGTGGTGGGCTCAGGTTTTGTAAATTCATTGTCCCCGGTATCTACATTCCAGTTTGTGTCACACAGATTTCTGGCAGAAGCAACAGCGGAAACAGGGGTAGCGCTGCCATCCAAGGGCAGCGTAGAGCATGACTAAAGCTCAAAATGGTAGCAGCAGGTATTATGACAGTAGTCTAGCCTTTGGAGAGGCACGAGGAACTTGCCAACTTCATGTTTTTGATGATCCGTACCCGCCTCCTTTCGGAGGAGAGGGGCTTGTGGAAGGTGGTGAGCGGCGATGAGTTAGGTCCAAATCAACAAGCGATAGGTATCACTACAGCACAGGTGGTGGCGGGAACGACATCGCATAAAGGTGCAGCCGGTAAAGGTTCATCTACAGCTATAACAGTGGTGTGGGAGTGGAAGGAGAAGGATAGGCATGTGTATAGGTTGCTTGTCAACACCATCTCCAACCCACATCTTCAGTATGAGTAATAAGGATACTACAAAGGAGGGGTGGGACACGTTATGTAATATATATGAGAAAAAGGATCCTACATTCCTCATGTTTTTGGAGGAGAAGATAATGGCGCTGAAAATACAGGTTGGTGAAGGGATGGACGTATATCTGGACAGGGCAAAGAATCTTGCGAAGCAGCTGAGAGTGACCAGCAACTCTATGGAGGAGACACG
The DNA here is from genome assembly GCA_023375785.1 of Penium margaritaceum. NCBI lineage: Eukaryota > Viridiplantae > Streptophyta > Zygnematophyceae > Desmidiales > Peniaceae > Penium > Penium margaritaceum. Next base: position 114,744 of record SZWC01004536.1, on the reverse strand, counting down.
CTTCATTCTTCTCTTGCTAAGGGGACTCCCAACAAGCTACAATATGGTGCAAGAGACACAGAGTGCAAGCTGACTTTTGACCTCGACTTCATCTACACACACCTGGTATAGGTTGAACTATATCATAATGGAACAAAGTGCAATGGTGGGAGCAGCAGTGAAGCAACATTTGTGACCACGAGCTCATGCAACCAACAGTAGCAACAATTGTCTAGGGAGTAGAGAGGCAAGAAGAAAGGTAAGTGCCACTACTGCCAGAAAGAGGGGCACTACAAGAAAGAGTGTTTTAATTTCAAGAGGGACCAAAAGGAGCAGCAGTAGTAGGAGCGTCTATGACAGTCTCCACAACAACAACAGCAGCAATCACAACAGCGTCAGCAGCAGCAGCAGCAGAACCAAGCTAGAGTACACCACTTTGGCAACATGAACGTGTCCAAGGTGGGCGACTCCCTCTCTATGGCAAAGTCCGACATGTCCAAGGTCTAGAAAGCAGATTTGTCATGGTACAAGGATTTAGGGTGTACTAAAAATATGACGCACCACAAGAAGTGGTTCTCGTAGCTGCAATATTCCCTCTCCTCCTATTTCTTTGGGTGATGATCGAGTGGTGTATGCTGAGTTGATTGGAATTCTAGAGATGTGGTTAGAGACCCTTTGTGGCATTGAAGTGGGAGTATTCCATGGCATGCAGTATGTACCTCCTCTCTCACCAACATAAGACTGCGCGTCGTCATTGACGATGAGTATAGCTACATCCTCAACAAGAACACTGGAGAGGAATTGGCCAGGTCGGTAAAGGAGGGCGACATGTACGGCCTGTTAGGGATAACTAAGATTGCGCGTGAGCTGAGTCTTGGAGCATTGATGCAAGCAATGGATGGTAAGATCTGGCATTTGCGCTACGACCACATCGGCATGCGCGCCTTGTAGCAGCTTGAAGCGAAGCGAATGGTGCATGAGTTACCCACCATCTCTAAATTTCAGTAGCTATTGAGCATCAGATGTTTGGAGGGGAAACAACATCACGAGGCATTCTCTGGAGTACGGGAACACACGAAGGAGGTCCTGTAGCTAGTCCACACAGATTTGTATGGCCTAATGTAGACCCAGAGCTTTGGAGGCTCTAGAGATTTTCTTGCCTTCATTGATGATTTCAGCCATTATACTGCTGTATACTTCCTTTCATCAAGGAACCAGTGCTTTGACAGGTTCAAGGAGTTCAAGGCAATGGTGAAGAGCCAGACTGGTAAGAAAATCAAGGCGCTGCGCAGCAACCGCGCTAGAGAGTACCTGAGTGAGGAGTTAGTGGACTACCTTGTAGCAGCAAGCATTAAGGTATACCATACCATGTTATACTCGCCGTAGCATAATGATATAACAGAACACGCCAACCCCACTATCGTTGAGTCGGCGCGCTCCATGCTGCATGGGACTCTGCTCACACACAATTTTTGTACCGAAGCAGTGAGGAATGCGGTGTACATCAAGAACAATAGTCCAACTAAGGCGCTAAAGTAGATAACGTCGTACGAGGCATGGTTCGGTAAGAAGCCAAGAGAAAGTCATCTCCGAGCGTTCGGCAGCCCGGCACACATGCATGTGCCCAAGGAGAAGTGACCAAAATGCGACGCAAAGAGCGCAAATATTTTGATGATCGGCCATGATGTGGCCAGCAAGGCGTATCGCCTCTATGAGAGGGATATTAGCCACGTCATCATCTCCAAGGATGTCGTCTTCAACAAAGGTAACGTCACTGGGACTAACATAATTTGTGAAGAGATAACAAAACCAGCAGTTGACGAGGCAATAGGGGTAGAAATCCTTCCCTATGAAGTCTCTTCTAATCCTTCCTCCATTGTGACAATGGGAGAACCAGTCTACTCTCCCATGTATGATAAAGCAGATACGGCAGCCTTATCGATATAAGTAGAGGAAGGAGATGCTGTACCACCACGAGCAGTAGTTATACCAGCAACATCGTGCTAGCCGCCCGCTAACCCTCCAGCATTAGGTCGCAAGTACCCTCTTAGGTTGCAGTTCAAACCTGGTGAGCGCGGCCATTTCTAGATGCTATAGAAACCAGAATAGATAGACATCGTGGTTATTGGATCTAGAGGAGAGAGGGAGCCTTGGAGCAGCGAGTATGTGGGACTGAAAGGGCATCACTTGTACTGAAGAATGGTTATTGAATCACTCAAAATGATGAAGTGCATAAAGAGCTAGAGCTTGGGCAAGTCAGCCCTCTCACAAGCCACACTTCTTAGCCATGGAGGCTAAGGCTCACACACTAGAGTCCACAATCTCACACAAGGGAGGAAATCAGCCTAACATTCAGGCTGACCAGTCACACACGACCTAGAGAGCTAGAGAATGCTCTCATGGCACACTCCTAGTGGTCACATCACCCACAAACCCATGGAGAATCGCCATGTGTCCATTGCTAGCACACAAGGATCTCACCTCACATAAAAAGTAAGGAGAGGTATCTTTATCCTAGTCAGCACACTCTGACAAGGCAATCCTAAGACCAAGGACCTTTTTGGATATTTCTCCCATCAGGTCTTGACCCTGGACCTCTTGCCTTTTTCTTTTCTCAGGCTAAGGCATGGANCTCATGGCACACTCCTAGTGGTCACATCACCCACAAACCCATGGAGAATCGCCATGTGTCCATGGCTAGCACACAAGGATCTCACCTCACCTAAAAAGTAAGGAGAGGTACCTTTATCCTAGTCAGCACACTCTGACAAGGCAATCCTAAGACCAAGGACCTTTTTGGATATTTCTCCCATCAGGTCTTGACCCTGGACCTCTTGCCTTTTTCTTTTCTCAGGCTAAGGCATGGAACCATCACCCATGGCCACCCAGACATCGGCGGTCCATGACCCCTGAAACTTCGAAAATTCATATCTCCCAGTCCGCCTGTTGGATCGGCCTGAAACTTGGACTGTAGATAATTTTCCACCTGATCTTTCCAATGGTGAGGACGGATTGACGATCGGAGCAGGCATCTGGAAGTTTCCTGGAACTTGCTCCTCTGGACCTGAAATTGAGCCGGATGGCTCCTTTCCCAATAATCTCCCATTTTTCCGCAGTAAGAGTGGGCTGAGTCCACATGCCTCCATGAGACGCTGTAGCCAACTGCTTCCTTGGCTCCAAAGATGAGAGAGACGTACTCAGCTTCAGTGCTCGAGATGGCCATGACCACCTATCGCTTGCTGTACCAGCTGATGGCACCTCCATTCATGAGAAACACATGTCCAGAGATGGACTTGCGGGTCTCAGGATTTGAAGCCCAATCTGCATCTGTGTAGCCGATGATGCTGTTGTCATTGCCGTTGTAGGTGATACCGACGTTGATAGTTCGAGCAAGATAGCGGTAGATCCGCTTCACTGCCTTCTGGAGCTCCGGTCCGGGATTAGCCATGTGCTGGCTCACAGCGCTCACAGCCTTTGCGAGGTCCGGCTTGGTTGCCACCATCAGGTACATAAGACTTCCGACGGTGCTCTGGTACTTCTGCCGCTCAGCTGCATCTGCTTCTCCACTGAAGCTCACGAGGTACTGGCGCGTCTCCAGCGGCGTGCCGATGGGCTTGGCCTCTGCCATGTCGAACCGCTGCAGGACGTCCTTGATGTAGCGACTCTGCTTTAGCGAGAGAGAGCGTGATTTGCGGTCATGCATGATCTGGATGCCGAGGAAGTATGACGCCTCCCCGAGATCAGACATCTGGAAGCGCTCTTGCATGGCCTCCTTGAACTCCTGCAGTGCACACATGCTGTTGACATCCATGTGGTGAACCTCGAAATCCTCAGCTGCTGCATCAGAGAAGAGAGTACGCACAGAGGCAAACTTTGCAACAGGGGCAAAAGTTTCTGTGTAGTCGATGCCCTCCTGCTGCGAGTAACCCTTGGCGACCAGCCTCGCCTTGTACTTTTCCATGTTACCATCTGCTCCCCGCTTCTTCTTGAACACCCACTTGCACTTGATCACCTTACGTCCAGGTGGACGCTCAGTCAGCTCCCACGTGCCATTGTCCAGTTGCGACTGTATCTCCTGCTACACGGCTTACGCCCAATCTGCTGCATCTGGTGTAGCCATGGCCTCCTTGTATGACGTTGGCTCATATGAATGTGCCGCAACTGCGACGTCCATCTGTTCTTTATTCTGCAACATCTAGAAATGGCCGCGCTCACCAGGCTTGTAACACACCCTAAGAGGGTACCTGCGACCTGGTTAGCTGGCGGCTGGCGCGGTGCTGCTGGCACAACTGCTGCTACTGGTGGTGCTACATCTCCCCCCTCTGCTTCTGCCGATGAGGTTGTTGTATATGCTGCATTAAACATGGGAAGGTAGAGTGATTCTTCCACTATCATAGTAGAGGAAGGATCGAGAGAGACTGGGTCAAGAAGGATTTCTGCTCCCACGGTCTCGTCAGCTGCTGGTTTTGGTGCCTCTTCACAGACAATGTTGGTGCCAATGACGTTGCTCTCGTTGAAGACAACATCCTTAGAGATGATGATGTGGCCTGCATCCCTCTCGTTGAGGCGATGGCCTTGCTTGCCACGTCGTAGCCAATCATCAGCATCTGCGCACTCTTTGCGTCCCATTTCTGCCGCTTCTCCTTGGGCACGTGCATGTGCGTCATGCTGCCAAATGCTCGGAGATGACCCACGCTCCGTTTCTTGCCGAACCATGCCTTGTACGATGTCATCTGCTCCAGCGCCTTAGTTTCACTACGGTTCTTGATGTAGACCGAAGTGCTCACGGCTTCAGCCCAGAAGTAGTAGGTCAACCGAGCCGCATGTAGCATGGAGCGTGCCGACTCCACAATGGTACGGTTGGCGCGTTCTGCTACACCGTTCTACTGCGGCGAGTACGGTGCGGTACGCTGCGCCTTGATGCCAGCTTCTGCGAGGTAGTCCTGGAACTCCGCGATCGTTGCGCAACGCCTTGATTTTCTTGCCAGTCTGGTTCTCCACCATGGCCTTGAACTCCTTGTACCTGTCAAAGCACTGGTCCTTGGAAGGAACGAAGTACACAACAGTGTAATGCCTGAAATCATCAATGAAGATCAGGAAATACCCAGAGCCTCCAAAGCTCTGGGTCTGCATCGGTCTGCACAAGTCCGTGTGGACCAGCTCCAACACCTCTTTCGCACACTCCCCTGCTCCAGAGAACGCCTCCCGGTGCTGCTACCCCTCCAAACAGCCGATGCACAACTGCTGCTCAAAGGTAGAGATGGTAGGCAGGTAACGTACCATCTGCTTTGCTTGAAGCTGCTGCAAGGCGCGCATGCCCATGTGGCCGTAGCGCACATGCCTGATCTCGCCATCTGTCGCCTGGCCACTGCTGCAAGAATCTGCTCACGCGGGATCTTGGTCGCCCCTAGCAGGCGGTACATGTCATCCTCCTTCACCGACCTGGCCAACTCCTCTCCTGTATTCTTGTTGAGGATGTAGCCATAGTCATCATCGAAGATGACGCAGTCCTGTGTTTGTAAGAGAGGAGACTGAGAGGAGGTTGAATGCAGCATCAGGTACATACAGCACGCCATGGAACACTCCCACTTCAATGCCACGTGGGGTCTCCAACCACATCTCCACAATCACAATCCCCTCAGCATACACCACCCGATCATCACCCATAGCGATATGACAGGGAGGGATGGACAACAGCTGCGTAAACTACTCCTTGTGATGTGTGAGGTTCTTGGTACACCCTAAGTCCTTGTACCATGCAAGATCCGCCTTCTCCATCTACGACATGTCAGACTTTGCCATGAAGAGACGGTCATGTACGTCCTTGGCCACATTCATGTTGCCAAAGTGGCGTACACCACCGTGGTTTTGCTGCTGCTACTGCTGCTAACGCTATTTTGACTGCTATTGCTGCTGTTGCTTCTTTTGCTACTGCTGCTGCTACGGTGATTGCTGCTGCTGTTGCTCCTTCTGGTCCCTCTTGAGCTTGGAATACTCCTTTTTGTAGTGTCCCACTTTCTGGCAGTAGTGGCATTTTCCTTTCTTTTTGGCTCTCTGCTGCCCAAACTACTGCTGCTGCTGCTGGTTACGTGAGCTCGTGGCCACAAAAGCTACTTCACCGCTGCCGCCACCTTTGTGCTTTGCTGCATTGCGACGCAATTCCACGTGCACCAGGTGTGTGCAGGTGTAGTCGAGGTCAAGAGTTGGCTAGCACTCCAGCGTCTCTCGCACCGTGTCCTAGCTGGTTAGGAGTCCCCTCAGCAAGAGGAAGATGAAGTGCGTCTCTTCCACAGGGTTGTCGGCCGCTCTCAGTTGCTTCGCCAGCTCCTTTGTCCTGTCCAGGTACGCCTCCATCTCTTCACCACCTTGCATTTTCAGCGCCATCATCTTTTCCTCCAAAAGCATGAGGAATGCACGATCCTTGCTCTCATACTTCTTGCACAACGTGTCCCACCCCTCCTTTGCAATAGCCTTGTCACTCACGTACTAAAGATGCGGGTTGGAGATGGTGTTGACAAGCAACCTGTAGGCCTACCTGTGCTTCTTCTTCTTCTTCCACTCTTTATACGCCGCTCGTACAGCTGCAGAAGAACCCGCATGAGCTGCACCGTTTTACGGCGTCTTCCTCGCCACCACCTGCGCTGTGGTGATGCCTTTTGCCTGTGGAACTGGAGCGGGCTCGTCCCCGCTCACTACCTCCCACAAGCCCCTCTCCTCCAAAAGGAGGCGGGTGCGGATCTTCCAAAACGTGAAATTGGTGCGTCCCTCCTGCCTCTCCAAAGGCTGGGCTGCTGTCACAACGCCAGCTGCTGCTATTTTGAGCCTTGGTGATGCTCACCGCTGCCCTTGGATGGCGGCGCTACCCTTCCTTCTGCTGCTACTTCTGCCAGAAATCCGTCTGACAGAAAATGGACTGTACATGCCAGCACACTGGGAATTTGGAAAAATGGAGGCTACCACTGGAAAATTCAGCTCAAAACCTTTCAGATCAATAGGGGATTTTGAAGATATGCCTTCTTGAGAATAGGGTATGCTTCTGTTCCTACTCCAACTCAGACCAGCCAGCTTGTAAACGGTGTTTCTCCCAAAAGAATCAATGGAATGCAAATATTTTTACACCAAGAGAAAGCTTGGGGAAATTACTACAATTTGCATGTGGCACGTTTTCAATTTGACAAAGAAACGAGAGAGTTATGGTCATCACAAGGCGACAGTCTTACTCATAAAGAAGAGTGTAGCCCTGGCCGACCTCGTTTTGAGCATAACTGTCACAGCCTGTGTAAGGTCTACACCATGTGCCTTCATCAGGCACATGGTGTAGGAGGGTACTAGAGTTCACTCCAACCAACAAGTAGGTCGTTGATTTCTACACCAAGCCAGTGACCCATGAGAAGCAGCAGTTCTGCATGAAGGCATGTGGACTCAGCCCACTCTGACTGTGACAAAGTGGGAGATTGTTGGGAATAGGTCCATACGGCTCAGTTTATGGTCTACAGGAGGAAGTTCCACAAAACGACCAGATGCCTGATCCAATCGTCAATCTGACTCAACCATTTGAAAGATTGGGTGGAAAACTGTCTACGGTTCAAGTTTCAGGCTGATCTAACAGTCAGATTGAGAGATATGAATTTTCTAAGTTTATGGGGTCATGGACTGCCGTTGTCTGGGTGACCATGGGCGATATCTTCATGCCTTAGTCTGAGAAAAGAAAAAGGCAAGAGGTCGAGGGCCAAGACCTGATGGGAAAAATATCCAAAAAGGTCCTTGGTCTAAGGATTGCCTTGTCAGAGTGTGCGGACTAGGATAAAAGTATCTCTGCTTACTTTTTAGGTGATGTGAGATCATTGTGAGTTAGCCATGGACACATGACAATTCTCCATGGAATTTTAGGTTATGTGACCACTAGGAGTAAGCCATGAGAGAATTCTCTAGGTCTTTAGGTCGTGTGCGACTGGTCAGCCCGATTGCTAGGCTGATTTCCTCTCTTATGTGAGATTGTTGACTCTAGTGTGTGAGCCTTAGCCTCCATGGCTAAGTGGTGTGGCTTGTGAGAGGGCTGACTTGCCCTAGCTCTAGCTCTATATATACTCCATAATTTTCAGTGATAGTATAATCATTCTTCACCACAACTGATGTCCTTTCAGTCCCACATGCTCGCTGCTCCAAGGCTCCATCTCTCCTCTAGATCCAATACCTCTGGCTATGTCACATCGACGTTGGCAACGCTGGCAGGTGGTCTTGCTACTACCGTGCTGCCACTTTGTCCTCAGTTGTCGGCTCCCCTACATCAGCTAGGACGTTCTAAGCTCCATATGACCCTCCACAAGCTGTATCGCCCTGCTACGCTCCAGCATTATGATTGTGTGAAGATCCGTCATCGACCTTTATAGCCATTGGCTCCTCAATCATGTTGAAGGATTTGGAACCACACCCTGCTTTGGTGTGCGCACTGCATCGATGGTGTTGCTGCTACTGTAGTAGCTTTGTTGCTCATCAAATATGACATCACGATTGGTAATGACAAACTGCGTCCATGGATCAAAGAGGCGGTATACCTTGATCGCACTTTTGTACCCAACGAACCAGTATGCCTTTGCATGTTATTCTAGTTTGATATCGTTTCTTTATATGGCCTGTACTAATGTGTATGCCTTCGATCTGAACGCCATGAGGTACACGACACTTGGTTTGCGTCCACTCCACACCTCTTATGGTGTCCTTTTCCCTTCAGCACTGCCATTGGGATGAGGTTGGTGATATAGAATGCCATGCTCATGGCCTCGGTCCACAAGCTCTGTGGTAGTTTAGTTTCCATGAGTATCATTTACGCCATGATGAGTAACATCTGATTTGCACGCCCTGCCAGGCTATTAGATTGAGGCGTGTACAGAGTGGTCAGCAACCACTCAATTCCTTGCTCCTTCAGCCACCCTCCACAGTCCACATACTCACCGCCGTTGTCGTAGTATATCAGTATGACCTTGCGGCCAATCTATCTCTCCACTGTTTTGACATACTTCTTGAGCCAGTCCAGCACCTCGTATTTTTGCTTCAGAAAAAGGACGTAAAATTTTCTGTTGGAATTGTTGATGAAGGTTCCAAAGTACCGCGTGTCCCCAATGGACGGCATCTTGATTGGTCTGCACACATCATTGTACACGACCTTGTGCAAGTTCTTGGCTTACTACTGTCCATCTTCAAATGGTTTGCACTCGCCTTGTCCATGTTGCAAGGCTCGCACTTGTGCTTTGTAGAATCTACTACTAGATCTGCTGTACCGGTGATGTTGAGGCTGTGAACCATGTCGCACCCTCTCATACATCTATTGCATCCTGAATAATAGTGTTCGTCTCTCAGACTACATCTATATTCCTCAAACTGAAATTCCTGTTGTTCTGCCTCAAGGAATGCATCTGGCGTTGCTTACGTTCTACTAACATGGTATCAGAACATGGCAAAAAAACCTATGCCCTCAGTTCATCGCTGACGCTTTAACTACCACGTTGAAGGACACACTTGCTATATCTTCCAAAGCATCTTCACAACAGCATCAACAGTAGAATCGTAAGGTCAATAGCACGTTCTTCTCTCGTACCATTTATCTCAGCTCCACTACAGTTCACACATCCTCATGATCCACTTCATCCTCTCCACCTTAATCCTCTAGAGCATACTTTATGAGCTAAAACTTTCGTATCATCAGCTTATACCTTTAGAAATTCTCCTCACTTGCCTACCATCAACAACCACATTCTCTTCCTAGAACAGGCCAGATTTCATTGCAAATCAAATCACCTGTCCATTCTACAAGTCCACACATTCAAATCTTCCGTCTCCATCAGCTCCGCTCATTCCTCTCCTCTAACCTTGTCATCTACAACATGGGCTCACTTGCCTATCTCGATCAAGGCATCACCGCTCGCCTCACTGACCTTTCTTTTCCTCCACTTCATGGCATCCATGCACAACATCTGAATTGTGACTGCAGCTACTGCTCGTTCACTGGTCACCTCCACGCTAGACCTTCCATCGCGCCTGTTTCACTCAAAGCTTTTCCGTATCCTCCATTCCCAACTACCATTTGTGTCACTCCTACTTGCCTTCCTACAATTCTTGACCTACTTTTCTCTCTGGCTCTAGTGTGGCCTGTCCATCCTCTTTACCTCCGCCTGGCTGTCAATCATCCTCCGCCTCCTCTTACGACTACAATCAGCCATAGACACCATGATCTCTCATGGACAAACTACCTTCAAGATCCCCTTCAGAATCTCTCTTGTATACATCATCGTCTCAGGCGTCAACAGTTCTTGACACCAGCAAACCACAAAACCTATTCCCTCAGTAAAGCCCAAATGTGTTCAGCTCCCAAGCACATTAGTGAACCAGCTTACTACAGCTATCCTGCAACTCAACCTATGGCTTTAACCGTCAACTCGCACTCAGCCCCCTCCTCAAAGACACGAGCAATCTCAATACACTTGTACCATTAGCAGCCATCACGCAACTTGAGACTGGCAGCACCACGATCAAAACACGATATCCAAAACCAGCTTGAGGAAAAAAGGGATGATGGCTCTTGGAAAGACAATATCCTCCATCTACTGGAACCAACCTCCCCATCAAGTGGCTCCCTCCTACCAGATATTCCCCTTCCAACTCAACGTTCTTACACTCTTTTGCCAAGGACTGGCCAAACTTCTTCAAAGCACATCTCACCACTCCACATCCACCTGTAGCTACTCCAGCTGGTCTTACTTGGCCTTCAATATCACAACACAGTCCACTTTCCGTCTTAGCTGCCTCATTCCACACAATGATGGAACCAATTCCCACAATACCTAAGCTCTCTGTGCAGCTACAACTCCCTTTAGCCCACAGCACCAAGCAAACTACCGTCATCACCACTAGCACAAAGTCGCATCAAATCCTATTCAACTCAGCCCAACTTATCGTCCATTTCTCTGCGTCTCCTACCCAAATCACTTCCCTTCTAACATGACGATGTCTACTTCAACAACCCGTCTAACGTGAAAAACACTGATTCCTTGCCAACCTCTCTCTCAGATAAAGAACTGCATACCTGGCTAGAACACAGGTAATACACCTCCATCTCCCTCTCCAGTCATCACATATTCAACCAATGTCATCACTATATGTGTTGCGAGCTTGAGGGTGGGTGTCAAAATTATAAGGCAAGACTTGCAAGACATGGACCAGGATAAAGAGCTAGACCAATATGAGAATCCCTCGATGCTCACCTCTGGTCTGAAACAAAGAAAATACTTGGAAAAGAGGATCACATCCTTGCTGCAACATGTGCAATAGCATGGGACATTCCCGCCACCAAATGGTCACAAAAGCAACAAACGACGGGAATCAAAGGACGCTACCGGCAGGAATGACCAACAAAGTGCCAACGGCCGGTGCGCTCCATCCTACGCGAGAGCCCGGAACGGGCAAGCTAACGTATCATCCGCACCAATTTTCTTGCCATACCTGCCTAGGAAGATTGTGCGCAGCCGTCCTACAACTCCATACCCAACAGTAGCAGGAGTAGCGGCAACTCACCTAGGGCGACACCGCTCCTATTGTCCATCTTAGTTTAGGGATAGTAGACTGCATATTCTAGGCTCTTTCAGACTACCTGGCTCGTACCTACTAAAAGGAAACTTTCATGCATGGTTTCCTTTAACCTAGTCATTTCTATAGTTCACTTATTTGCGTTGCTCGCCTTTGGACTGTGGTACATATATCATCTCTTATCTCAGTAGTTCTTACTCTCTTGTACCCGCCTCCTAGCTGTAGCACTTCTGCTCTGTTCTATTCTCCTGCCAGTGTTGAGCCTACGCTTCCAAGCTCTAAAGCCACACTGTTTCATGTATTCCTCATCGCTCGTTTGATGTCACTCATTCGCGCCCGTACAATCCAGCACTGTGCCCAAGACAAGCATCAGCCTTTGCTATAGAAGGCCCAGGCTCTACCCTGTCCTCAGTTCCATCGTTCATCGTTCAGCCCGCTCCTTTACACTGGAGCCTCGCTCATCACGTGGCCCACCTCTGGACACTGTGGCTTTTCACCTTCACTTTCATGCATGTCTCAGTCTTTGTCTCTCCTCATCGGCCCGCTTGTTATCGTTACGACCATTGGCCTGGTTCTTCGGCCCGTGCCTTAGCGCTGCGACCTTTCCGCCCATGCCTCGGCATTGTTCCCACTCATTCAGCTTGCCCTTTCAATATTAATACACCTCATCAGTCTTTCATCCCTCATGTATGTGCCCCGCGTCCACTCATGCATCTGTTGTATCTTGAATCAGAGTATTCATCTCTCAGACTACATCTACACTCAAATTGGTATTGATACTATTCTGCCTCAATGAATTCATCTGACGTCGCTTGCATTCTACTGACAGTGGATCTCAAAATACCACCACCAAAGTCCAAATCGAAGGCCGCCCATGTAGTTTTGGATGGACGAGGACTCCGTCTTCTGAACCGCATGGAAAAGTCCAGGGATATAGTTGAGAATTCAGAAAGTTAAATCCCTTGTCTTACTTGTAGACTATATCATATTGGTCTGGAGTCTAAAGACTATAGTCCATATCCCATCTATAGGCCGGATTTAAGGCAAGAGTAGTGTCATAATGGAAGATCTCTTGCATCACCCCTCCTCCCCTCTAGTTAGCCACTAGGGTCTTTTTTCCACATGGCATAGCAATGTGGAAAGAAGATCCTAGGATGCATAATTACAAAACTGCCTTATGACGATTACGTCTATTTGTGGCGTAATTTATTCCAATCAAGATGACTTAGGCGACCATTCACCCATCCTCTTTGGACTACATGTTGACAACCTAAGTGTTGGATTTAAAAGTTAGTCGTAAAATAATCCATGATTCTTGTAGGTAGGTTATGGTAGTTCACTATATCTACAAATGAAAAAGAGCAGTCTTATTTTTTGGAATTAGAGGAGAGAGGGACCCTTAGAGCAGCGAGCATATGGGACTGAAAGGTGATCCGTTGTACTGAAGAATGGTTATTAAATCACTCAAAATGATGGAGTATATTTAGAGCTAGAGCTTGTGTAAGGTAGCCCTTTCACAAGCCACACCACTTAGCCATGGAGGCTAAGGCTCAGACACTAGAGTCCACAATCTCACACAACAGAGGAAATGAGCCTAAAAATCAGGCTGACTAGTCACACACGACCTACAGAGGTAGAGAAGGCTCTCATGGCTCTCCTAGTAGTCACAAAATCCATAATCCTATGGAGAATTACCATGTGTCAATGGCTAGCACACAGGGATCTCACGTCACCTAAAATATAAGGAGAGGTATCTTTGTCCTAGTGAGCACACTCTGACAAGGCAATCCTAAGACCAAGGACCTTTTTGGATATTTCTCCCATCAGATCATGACCCTGGATGTGTGTCATGTCATGTAATATGTACAAATGTTGATACCATCTTGACCATTCAAAGTGGTTTGAGAGTGGGCGTCCCGTTCTTCGAGGTCCCACAAGAAGTGCCACATGCAGTTTGTTTAAATAGGCTATTATCTTTGCTTGAAGGTTCTTTGCGCCCAATACCATGACTTTTTTTTCCATGCTATAAAGTGTGTGCAGCCTCCACCAATGCATATCTTCCACATATGTTAAGAGTATTGAAACAAAACATCCACACAAAATCATATTTGGATCTTGATTGTAAAATCAATATACTGAATAATCTATTGAGGTGTTTGTCACGGAGGTGGAGGGGGATCTGATGTTTGTATTATAGCTAGTGCCATAGTTATAAAGAATCCACCAACACCCGCGGCTATTTGGAATTCCAAAAACCGTCGGCTTCATGGATTGGCCATGTTTGTGCGTCCTATAAAATGTGAATAAAGCATGGCTTATACATTCACTCCAATATGCCTGTCGTCTTAAAACCAATGAGTTGTGGTCAGTTGTGGTCACAATCGTGACACTCTTCTCTGTGCAAAATACTTGCTTGATCTAGTGTTTTCTAGGCATGGAAAAATCACTATACCTTAGAATTTTATCACGTTGAAAATGGATATTGTCTTTACCGATTGTATTTTCAAGGTATTTGAGTTCATTGTGTTCTTGCTTGCACTTTCTTACCTTTGTTTACAACGTTTGCTCCCAGAAAAGTGTGACGAACTTACATAAATATCTTTATCAATTTGGAAAATATTGAGGATGATTTCTAGATAAATAAAGACAAGATGACCGATTAACTTGGTATATATTTGATGTATTTCTTTTTGGAAGGTTATTGGGATGTTCGTTATTCCAAATTATAACAGTGAAAGTAATAAGGTACCATGTGTGACTGGAATACTATTCTTTTCACATCTTTTTTTGGGATGTTGATTTGGTACAATACTTGAGATAAATCCAAGGACAAATGATATTTCCTTTTAAATTTGATGAAATAGGTTCTCAATTTGTGGTTAACAAGATTGACTTTTTATCATAATCTTAATCAAATCTCGGTATTCCACATGCATGTGTAAGCTACACGGTCAGATTGATTGTTATGCTCAAAACGAGGTCGGCCAGGGCTACACTCTTCTCTATGAGTAAGACTGTCGCCTTGTGATGACCATAACTCTCGTTTCTTTATCAAATTTAAGAAGTGGCACATGCGAATTGGAGTATTTTTCCTAAGCTTTCTTTTGGTGCAAAACTATTTGCATTCCATCGATTTGTTTGGTCGAAACGCCCTTCACAAGCTGGGTGGTCTGAATTGGAGTAAGAGCAGAAGCATACCCTGTTTTCAAGAGGGCATATCTTTCAAAATCTCCTATTGATGACCCTGTTTTATGGGTTGATCTGAAAGGTTTTAAGCTGAATTTTCCAGTGGTGGGCTTAGTTTTTCCAAATTCCCTGTCTACTGGCATCTACAGTCCATTTTCGGTCAGCCAGATTTCTGGCAGAAGCAGCAGCAGAAGCAGGGGTAGCGCCGCTACCCAAGGGCAGCGTTGAGCATCACCAAAGCTCAAAATGGCAGCAGCAGGCGTGGTAAGAGCAGCCCAGCCCTTGGAGAGGCTGGAAGGACGCACCAACTTCACGTTTTGGAAGATCCGTACCCGCCTCCTTTTGGAGGAGAGGGGCTTGTGGGAGGTGGTGAGGGACGACGAGAGCGCTCCGCCTCCACAAGCAAAAGGCATCACCGCAGCTGAGGTGGTGGCGGGGAAGACGCCGCAGAAAGCTGCAGCAGATGCAAGTTCATCTACAACTACAGCGGTGGTGTATGAGGAGTGGAAGAAGGACGGGGAGGCCTACAGGTTACTTGTTAACCCCATCTCCAACCCGCATCTTCAGTACGTGAGTGACAAGGCTACTGCAAAGGAGGGGTGGGACACGTTGTGCAAGAAGTATGAGAGCAAAGATCCTCCATTCCTCATGCTTTTGTAGGAAAGGATGATGGCGCTGAAAATGCAGGATGGTGAAGGGATGGAGGCGTACCTGGACAGGGCAAAGGAGCTGGCGAAGCAGCTGAGAGCGGCCGGGAACCCTCTGGAAGAGACGTGCTTCATCCTCCTCTTGCTGAGCGGACTCCCAACCAGCTACAACACGGTGTGAGAGACGCTGGAGTGCCAGCCAAATCTCGATCTCGAATTCATCTGCACACACCTGGTGCAGGTGGAATTACGTCACAATGCAGCAAAGCACAATGGCGGCGGCAATGGTGAAGCAGCTTTTGTGGCCAGGAGCTCACGCAACCAGCAGCAGCAGCAGCAGTCTGGGCCGCAGAGAGGCAAAAAGAATGGCAAATACCACTACTGCCAGAAAGAGGGACACTACAAAAAGGAGTGTTTCAAGCTCAAGAGGGATCAGGAGCAGTAGCAGCAGCAGTCATTGTAGCAGCAGCAGGAAAAGCAGCAACAGCAGCAGCAGCAGTCACAGCAGTGTCAATAGCAGCTGTAGCAGCAAAAGCAGGCTGGTGTGCGCCACTTTGGCAACATGAATGTCGCCAAGGAGGTGTGCGACCGTCTCTTCATGGCGAAGTCTGACATGTCGCAGGTGGAGAAGGCGGATCTCGCATAGTACTAGGACTCAGGGTATATCAAGAGCCTCACACATAACAAAGAGTGGTTTACGCAGCTGGTGTCCATCCCTCCCCATCCTATCGCTAAAGGTGATCATCCGGTGGTGTATGCTGAGGGGATTGGGATTGTGGAGATGTGCTTGGAGACCCCACGTGGTATTGAAGCGGAAGTGTTCCATGGCGTGCTGTATTTACCTGATGCTGCATTCAACCTCCTCTCAGTCTCCTCTCTTACAAACACAGGAGTGCGCGTCGTCTTCGATGATGACTATGGCTACATCCTCAACAAGGATATAGGAGAGGAGTTGGCCAGGTCGGTGAAGGAGGGCGACATGTACCGCCTGCTCGAGGCGACCAAGATCCCGCGTGAGCAGACTCTTACAGCAGTGGTGCAGGCGACAGATGGCGAGATCTGGCATGCCCACTACGTCCACATCGGCATGCGCGCCTTGCAGCAGCTTCAAGCAAAGCAGATGGTGCGTGACCTGCCTACCATCTCTAACTTTGAGCAGCAGTTGTGCATCGGCTGTTTGGAGGGGAAGCAGCACCGGGAGGCATTCTTTGGAGCAGGGGAGCGTGCGATGGAGGTGTTGGAGCTGGTCCACACGGACTTGTGCGAACCGATGCAGAACCAGAGCTTTGGAGGCTCTAGGTATTTCCTGACCTTCATTGATGATTTCAGCCGTTATACTACTGTGTACTTCCTTCCTTCCAAGGACCAGTGCTTTGATAAGTTTAAGGAGTTCAAGGCCACAGTGGAGAACCAAACTGGTAAGAAGATCAAGGCGTTGTACAGCGAGCACGGTTGAGAGTACCTGAGCAAGGAGTTCCAGGACTACCTCAAGGCGCAGCATACCGCGTCGTACTCGCCGCAGTAGAAGAGTGTAGCAGAATGCGCCAACCTTACCATTATGGAGTCGACGCGCTCAATGCTACACGCGGCTCAGCTGACCTACGACTTCTAGGCTGAAGCCGTGAGCACTGCGGTCTACATCAAGAATCGTAGTCCAACTAAGGCGCTGGAGCAGATGACGCCGTACGAGGCGTGGTTCGGCAAGAAACCGAGCGTGGGTTATCTTCGAGATTTTGGTAGCCTGGCGTACATGCACGTGCCCAAGGAGAACTGGCAGAAATGGGACGCAAAGAGTACGCAGATGCTTATGATTGGCTACGACGTGGCAAACAAGGCCTATCGCCTCTACGAGAGGGATACATGCCTCGTCATCATCTCCAGGGATGTCGTCTTCAACGAGAACAACGTCATCAGCACCAACATTGTATGTGAAGAGGCAGCAGAACTAGCATCTGACGAGACAATGGGAGCAAAAACAGCAGCTGACGAGACAGTGGGAGCAGAAACTCTTCCTGACCCAGTCTCTCCCGATCCTTCCTCTACTGTGACAGTGGGAGAATCACTCTACTCTCCCATATCTGATACAGCAAATATAGCAGCCTCACCAGCAGAAGCAGAAGAGGGAGATGTAGCACCACCAGCAACAGCAGTTGTGCCAGTAGCACCGCGCCATCCACCCGATAACGCTCCACGACCAGGTTGCAGGTACCCTCTTAGGGTGCGTTACAAGCCTGGTGAGCGCGGCCATTTCTGGATGCTGCAGAAACCAGAACAGATGAACGTCACAGTTGTAGCAGATTAAGATGAGTCAATGTCATACAAGGAGGCCATGGCTACACCGGATGTAGCAGATTGGACGCAAGCCGTGTAGCAGGAGATACAGTCGCAGCTAGACAACGGCACGTGGGAGCGGACTAAGCGTCCACTTGGACGTAAGGTGATCAAGTGCAAGTGGGTGTTCAAGAAGAAGCGGGGAGCAGATGGTAACCTGGAAAAGTACAAGGCGAGACTGGTCGCCAAGGGCTACTCGCAGCAGGAGGGCATCAACTACACAGAAACATTTGCCCTTGTTGCAAAGCTTGCTTCTGTACGCACGCTCCTCTGTTATGCAGCAGCGAAGGACTTTGAGGTTCACCACATGGATGTTAAGACGACATTCTTGAATGGTGACTTGGAGGAGGAGATCTACATGGAGCAGCCGGAGGGGTTCGTCATGGATGGCCAGGAGCACCTAGTTTGCAAGCTGCAAAAGTCACTATATGACCTCAAGCAAGCGTCGCGTGCTTGGAACCAGAAGTTCGATGCGGCGTTGCAGTGCATGGGATTTGAGTGCAGCGAGTGTGACTACAGCGTGTATCGCTGGCAGCATGAGTATGAGATCCTCATCATCATTGTCTTTGTGGATGACATGCTCCTCCTTTGTAACAGCATGTCTACACTGTAGGAGTTCAAGGAGGCCATGCAGGAGCGCTTCCAGATGTCTGATCTCGGGGAGGCGTCATACTTCCTCGCCATCCAGATCATGCGTGACCGCAAATCATGCTCTCTCTCGCTACAGCAGAGTCGCTACATCAAGGACGTCCCACAGCGGTTCGGCATGGTAGAGGCCAAACCCATCGGCACGCCGCTAGAGACGCGGCAGTACATCGTGAGATTCAGTGAAGAAGTAGATGCAGCTGAGCGGCAGAAGTACTAGAGCACCGTCGGCAGTCTTATATACCTGATGGTGGCAACCAGGCCGGACCTCGCACAAGCTGTGAGCACAATGAGCCAGCACATGGCTAACCCAGGACCGGAGCACGAGAAGGCAGTGAATCGAATCTTCCACTACCTTGTTGGAACCATCAACATCGGCATCACCTACAACGGCAACGACAACAGTATCATCGGCTACACAGATGCACATTGGACTTCAAACCCTGAGACCCGCAAGTCCATCTCTGGACATGTGTTTCTCATGAATGAAGGTACCATCAGCTGGTGCAGCAAGCGACAGGTGGTCTTGGCCACCTCGAGCACAGAAGCTGAGTACGTCCCTCTCAGCTTTGGAGCCAAGGAAGCCGTTTGATTCCAGCGTCTCATGGCGGAGATGAGTAGGAGTGTAGCAGTTCCAGTTCCTGTGCGCGTCGACAACCAGAGCGCAATCGCACTCTCCAAGAATCCTGAGCACCATGCATGTACCAAGTACATTGACATCGCATATCACTTCATCAGGCACATGGTGTAGGAGGGTGGTATCAAGCTGGAGTTTACTCCAACCAGCAGGCAGGTCGCTGATTTCTGCACCAAACCAGTGACCCATGAGAAGCAGCAGTTCTGCCTGAAGGCATGTGGACTCAGCACACTCTATTTGCGGCAAAGTGGGAGATTGTTGGGAAAGGAGCCATCCGGCTCAATTTCAGGTCCACAGGAGAAAGTTCCAGGAAACATCCAGATGCCTGCTCCGATCGTCGATCCGTCTTCACCATTGGAAAGATGAGGTGGCAAATTATCTACGGCCCAAGTTTTAGGCCGATCCAACAGTCGGATTGGGAGATATGAATTTTCAAAGTTTCAGGGATCACGGACCGCCGATGTCTGGGTTGCCATGGGTGATGGCTCCATGCCTTAGCCTGAGAAAAGAAAAAGGCAAGAGGTCCAGGGTCAAGACCTGATGGGAGAAATATTCAAAAAGGTCCTTGGTCTTAGGATTGCCTTGTCAGAGTGTGCTGACTAGGATAAAGGTACCTCTCCTTACTTTTTAGGTGAGGTGAGATCCTTGTGTGCTAGCCATGGACACATGGCAATTCTNGGATCACGGACCGCCGATGTCTGGGTTGCCATGGGTGATGGCTCCATGCCTTAGCCTGAGAAAAGAAAAAGGCAAGAGGTCCAGGGTCAAGACCTGATGGGAGAAATATTCAAAAAGGTCCTTGGTCTTAGGATTGCCTTGTCAGAGTGTGCTGACTAGGATAAAGGTACCTCTCCTTACTTTTTAGGTGAGGTGAGATCCTTGTGTGCTAGCCATGGACACATGGCAATTCTCCATGGGTTTGTGGGTGATGTGACCACTAGGAGTCTGCAATGAGAGCATTCTCTAGCTCTCTAGGTTGTGTGTGACTTGTCAGCCTGAATGTTAGGCTGATTTCCTCCCTTGTGTCAGATTGTGGACTCTAGTGTGTGAGCCTCAGCCTCCATGGCTAAGTAGTGTGGCTTGTGAGAAGGCTGACTTGCCCAAGCTCTAGCTCTATATGTACTCCATCATTTTGAGCGATTCAACAACCATTCTTCAGCACAAGTGATGCCCTTTTGAGTCCCATATGCTCGCTGCTCCAAGGCTCCCTCTCTCCTCAAGTTCCAACCTTTAGTATCAGAGCGAGATTCTGCCAGATTCAGCCAGCACAGGCCGTCACTTTGAGAGTGACGGGTTAGGTGCAAACCTTGACCAAATTTGACAATCAACCACAAGATCTTCAAGTTCTTGAGACAAGCTTTCCAACGAGCCCAAGATCGCGAAGATGCAAAGATCGGATTGATTGTTATGCTCAAAACGAGGTCCACCAGGGCTACACTCTTCTCTATGAGTAAGACTGTTGCCTTGTGATGACCATAACTCTCGTTTCTTTGTCAAATTTAAAAAGTGGCACATGCCAATTGGTGTATTTTTTCTACGCTTTCTTTTGGTGCAAAACTATTTGCATTCCATTGATTTGTTTGGGAGAAACGCCGTTTACAAGCTGGCTGGTCTGAGTTGGAGTAGGAGCAGAAGCACACCCTGTTTTCAAGAGGACATATCTTTCAAAATCTCCTATTGATGACCCTGTTTATGGGTCGATCTGAAAGGTTTTGAGCTGAATTTTCCAGTGGTGGACTCAGTTTTTACAAATTCCTTGTCTGCTGGCATCTAAAGTCCATTATTTGTCAGCCAGATTTCTGGCAGAAGCAGTAGCAGAAGCAGGGGTAGCGCCGCCACCCAAGGGCAGCGTTGAGCATCACCAAAGCTCAAAATTGCAGCAGCAGGCGTGGTAACAGCAGTCCAGCCCTTGGAGAGGCTGGAAGGACGCGCCAACTTCACGTTTTGGAAGATCTTTACCCGCCTCCTTTTGGAGGAGAGGGGCTTATGGGAAGTGGTGAGCGGCGACGAGTGCGCTCCGCCTCCACAGGCAAAAGGCATCATCAAAGCTGAGGTGGTGGCGGGGAAGACGTCGCAGAAAGGTACAGCAGATGCAAGTTCATCTACAACTGCAGCCGCGGCGTATGAGGATTGGAAGAAGAAGGACAGGGAGGCCTACAGGTTGCTTGTCAACACCATCTCCAACCCGCATCTTCAGTACGTGAGTGACAAGGCTACTGCAAAGGAGGGATGGGACACGTTGTGCAAGAACTATGAGAGCAAGGATCCTACATTCCTCATGCTTTTGGAGGAAAAGATGATGGCGCTGAAAATGCAGAGTGGTGAAGGGATGGAGGCGTACCTGGACAGGGCAAAGGAGCTGGCAAAGCAGCTGAGAGCGACCGGCAACCCTGTGGAAGAGACGTGCTTCATCCTCCTCTTGCTGAGGGGACTCCTAACTGGCTACAATACGGTGTGAGAGACGCTGGAGTGCCAGCCAAATCTCGATCTCGAATTCATCTGCACACACCTGGTGCAGGTGGAATTGCGTCGCAATACAGCAGAGTGCAATGGCGGCGGCAATGGTGAAGCAGCTTTAATGGCCAGGAGCTCACGCAACCAGCAGCAGCAGCAGCAGTCTCGGCCGCAGAGAGGTAAAAAGAAAGGCAAATACCATTACTGCCAGAAAGAGGGACACTACAAAAAGGAGTGTTTCAAGCTCAAGAGGGACCATGAGCAGGAACAGCAGCAGTCATCGCAGCAGCAGTAGCAAAAGTAGCAACAGCAGCAACAGCAGTCACAGCAGCGTCAGCAGCAGCAACAGCAGTTAAACCAGGCTGGTGTGCGCCACTTTGGCAACAAGAATGTGGCCAAGGAGGTGCCGACCGTCTCTTCATGGCGAAGTCTGACATGTCGCAGGTGGAGAAGGCGGATCTCGCATGGTACAAGGACTCAGGGTGTACCAAGAGCCTCACACATCACAAGGAGTGGTTTACGCAGCTGCTGTCGATCCCTCCCCGTCTTATCGCTATGGGTGATGATGGGGTGGTGTATGCTGAGGGGATTGGGATTGTAGAGATGTGCTTGGAGACCCCACATGGCATTGAAGTGGGAGTGTTCCATGGCGTGCTGTATGTATCTGATGCTGCATTCAACCTCCTCTCAGTCTCCTCTCTTACAAACACAAGAGTGCGCGTCGTCTTTGATGATGACTATGGCTACATCCTCAACAAGGATACAGGAGAGGAGTTGGCCAGGTCGGTGAAGGAGGGCGACATGTACCGCCTGCTGGAGGCGACCAAGATCCCGCGTGAGCAGAGTCTTGAAGGCGACAGATGGCGAGATCTGGCATGCGCGCTACGGCCACATCGGCATGCGCGCCTTGTAGCAGCTTCAAGCAAAGCAGATGGTGCGTGACCTGCCTACCATCTCTTACTTTGAGCAGCAGTTGTGCATCGGCTGTTTGGAGAGGAAGCAGCACCGGGAGGTGTTCTCTGGAGTAGGGGAGCATGCGAAGGAGGTGTTGGAGCTGGTCCACACGGACTTGTGCGGACCGATGCAGAACAAGAGCTTTGGAGGCTCAAGGTATTTCTTGACCTTCATTGATGATTTCAGCCGTTATACTGCTGTGTACTTCCTTCCTTCCAAGGACTAGTGCTTTGACACGTTCAAGGAGTTCAAGGCCATGGTGGAGAAAAGACTGGCAAGAAGATCAAGGCGTTGCGCAGCGATCGCGGTGGAGAGTACCTGAGCAAGGAGATCCAGGACTACCTCGTAGCAGCTTGCATCAAGGCGCAGCATACCACCTCGTACTCGCCGCAGCAGAACAGTGTAGAAAAATGCGCCAACCTTACCATTATGGAGTCGGCACGCTCAATGCTACACACGGCTCGGCTGACCTACGACTTCTGGGCTGAAGCCGTGAGCACTGCGGTCTACATCTAGAACCGTAGTCCAACTAAGGCGCTGGAGCAGACGTCGCCATACGAGGCGTGGTTCGGCAAGAAACCAAGCATGGGTTATCTCCAAGATTTTGGCAGCCTGGTGCACATGCACGTGCCCAAGGAGAACCGGTAGAAATGGGACGCAAAGAGTGCGCAGATGCTGATGATTGGCTACGACGTGGCAAGCAAGGCCTATCGCCTCTACGAGAGGGATATAGGCCTCGTCATCATCTCTAGGGATGTCGTCTTCAACGAGAGCAACGTCATGGACACCAACATTGTATGTGAAGAGGTAGCAGAACCAGCAGCTGATGAGACAGTGGGAGCAGAAATCCTTCCTGATCCAGTCTCTCCCGATCCTTCCTCTACTGTGACAGTGGGAAAATCACTCTACTCTCCCATATCTAATGCAGCAGATATAGCAGCGTCACCGGTAGAAGCAGAGGAGGGAGATGTAGCACCACCAGTAGTAGCAGTTATGCCAGTAGCACCGCGCCACCCGACCGCTAATGCTCCAGCACCAGGTTGTAGGTACCCTCTTAGGGTGCGTTACAAGCCTGGTGAGCGCGGCCATTTCTGGATGCTGCAGAAACCAGAACAGATGAACATCGCAGTTGTAGCAGATTAAGATGAGTCAATGTTATACAAGGAGGCCATGACTGCACCGGATGCAGCAGATAGGACGCAAGCCGTGCAGTAAGAGATGCAGTCGCAGCTGGACAAGGGCACGTGGGAGCGGACTGAGCGTCCTCTTGGATGTAAGGTGATCAAGTGCAAGTGGGTGTTCAAGAAGAAGCGAGGAGCAGATGGTAACCTGGAAAAGTACAAGGCGAGATTGGTCGCCAAGGGCTAATCGCAGCAGGAGGGCATCAACTACATGGAAACTTTTGCCCCTGTTGCAAAGTTTACCTCTATACGCACGCTCCTCTCTTATGCAGCAGCTGAGGACTTTCAGGTTCACCACATGGATGTCAAGACGACATTCTTGAATGGTGACTTGGAGGAGGAGATGTACATGGAGCAGCCGGAGGGGTTCGTCATGGATGGCCAGGAGTACCTGGTTTGCAAGCTGCAAAAGTCACTGTATGGCCTCAAGCAAACGTCGCGTGCTTGGAACCAGAAGTTGGATGCGGCGTTCCAGTGCATGGGGTTTGAGCGCAGCGAGTATGACTACAGCGTGTATCGCTGGCAGCATGAGTATGAGATCCTCATCATCATTGTCTATGTAGATGACATGTTCCTCCTTTCCAACAGCATGTCTGCACTACAAGAGTTCAAGGAGGCAATGCAGGAGTTCTTCCCGATGTCTGATCTCGGGGAGGCATCATACTTCCTCGGCATCCAGATCATGCGTGACCGCAAATCACGCTCTCTCTCGCTACGTCACAGTCGCTACATCAAGGACGTCTTACAGCGGTTCGGAATGGCAGAGGCCAAACCCATCGACACGCCGCTGGAGACGCGGCAGTACGTCATGAGCTTCAGTGAAGAAGTAGATACAGCTAAGCGGCAGAAGTACTAGAGCACCGTCGGCAGTCTTATGTACCTGATGGTGGCAACCAGGCCGGACCTCGCACAAGCTGTGAGCACAATGAGCAAGCACATGGCTAGCCCTGGACCGGAGTACCAGAAGGCAATGAAGCGAATCTTCTGCTACCTTGCTGGAACCATCAATTTCGGCATCACCTATAACGGCAACGACAACAGTACCATCGGCTACACAGATGCAGATTAGACTTCAAACCCTGAGACCCGCAAGTCCATCTCTGGACATGTGTTTCTCATGAATGAAAGTACCATCAGCTGGTGCAGCATGCGACAGGTGGTCGTGGCCACCTCGAGCATAGAAGCTGAGTACGTCTCTCTCAGCTTTGGAGCCAAGGAAGCAGTTTGACTCCAGCATCTCATGGCGGAGATGAGTGGGAGTGTAGCAGTTCCAGTTCTTGTGCGCGTCGACAACCAGAGCGCAATCGCACTCGCCAAGAATCATGAGTACCATGCACGCACCAAGTACATTGACATCGCATATCACTTCATCAGGCACATGGTGCAGAAGGGTGCTATCAAGCTAGAATTTAATCCAACCAGCAGGCAAGTCGCTGATTTCTGCACCAAACCAGTGACCCGTGAGAAGCAGCAGTTCTGCCTGAAGGCATGTGGACTCAGTACACTCTAACTGCGGCAAAGTAAGAGATTGTTGGGAAAGGAGCCATCCGGCTCAATTTCAGGTCCACAGGAGCAAGTTCCAGGAAAATTCCGGATGCTTGCTCCGATCGTTGATCCGTCTTCTCCATTGGAAATATTAGGTGGAAAATTATCGACAGCCCAAGTTTTAGGCCGATCCAACAGTCGGATTGGGAGATGAATTTTCGAAGTTTCAGGGATCACGGACCGCCGATGTCTGGGTGGTCATGGGTGATGGCTCCATGCCTTAGCCTGAGAAAAGAAAAAGGCAAGAGGTCCAGGGTCAAGACCTGATGGGAGAAATATTAAAAAAGGTCCTTGGTCTTAGGATTGCCTTGTCAGAGTGTGCTGACTAGGATAAAGGTACCTCTCCTTACTTTTTAGGTGAGGTGAGATCCTTGTGTGCTAGCCATGGACACATGGCGTTTCTCCATGGGTTTGTGGGTGATGTGACCACAGGAGTCTGCCATGAGAGCATTCTCTAGCTCTCTAGGTCGTGTGTGACTGGTGTGCCTGAATGTTAGGCTGATTTCCTCCCTTGTGTGAGATTGTGGACTCTAGTGTGTGAGCCTCAGCCTCCATGGCTAAGAAGTGTGGCTTGTGAGAAGGCTGACTTGCCCAAGCTCTAGCTCTATATGTACTCCATCATTTTGAGTGATTCAACAACCATTCTTTAGCACAAGTGATGCCCTTTTGAGTCCTACATGCTCGCTGCTCCAAGGCTCCCTCTCTCCTCAAGTTCCAACCTTTGGTATCAGAGCCAGATTCTGCCAGATTCAGCCAGCACAAGCCGTCACTTTGAGAGTGACGGGTTAGGTGCAAACCTTGTTTGACAATCGACCACTCCATCTTCAAGTTCTTGAGACAAGCTTTCCACCGAGCCCAAGATCGCAAAGATCCAAAGGTAGGATTGATTGTTATGCTCAAAACGAGGTCGGCCAGGGCTACACTCTTCTCTATGAGTAAGTGTTGGAAAGGGAGCCATCCGGCTCAATTTCAGGTCCACAGGAGCAAGTTCCAGGAAAGTACCAGATGCCTGCTCCGATTGCCAATCCGACGTCACCATTGGAAAGATCATGTGGCAAAATGTCTACGGTCCAAGTTTGAGGCCGATCCAACGGTCGGATTGGGAGATATGAATTTTCAAAGTTTCGGGGGTCATGGACCGTCAATGTCTGGGTGGGCATGGGTGATGGCTCCATGCCTTAGCCTGAGAAAAGAAAAAGGCAAGAGGTCCAGGGTCAAGACCTGATGGGAGAAATATCCAAAAAGGTCCTTGGTCTTAGGATTGCCTTGTCAGAGTGTGCTGACTAGGATAAAGGTACCTCTCCTTACTTTTTAGGTGAGGTGAGATCCTTGTGTGCTAGCCATGGACACATGGCGATTCTCCATGGGTTTGTGGGTTATGTGACCACTAGGAGTGTGCCATGAGAGCATTCTCTAGCTCTCTAGGTCGTGTGTGAGTGGTCAGCCTGATTGCTAGGCTGATTTCCTCCCTTGTGTGAGATTATGGANAAGTTTCGGGGGTCATGGACCGTCGATGTCTGGGTGGGCATGGGTGATGGCTCCATGCCTTAGCCTGAGAAAAGAAAAAGGCAAGAGGTCCAGGGTCAAGACCTGATGGGAGAAATATCCAAAAAGGTCCTTGGTCTTAGGATTGCCTTGTCAGAGTGTGCTGACTAGGATAAAGGTACCTCTCCTTACTTTTTAGGTGAGGTGAGATCCTTGTGTGCTAGCCATGGACACATGGCGATTCTCCATGGGTTTGTGGGTTATGTGACCACTAGGAGTGTGCCATGAGAGCATTCTCTAGCTCTCTAGGTCGTGTGTGAGTGGTCAGCCTGATTGCTAGGCTGATTTCCTCCCTTGTGTGAGATTATGGATTATAGTGTGTGAGCCTTAGCCTCCATGGCTAAGTGGTGTGGCTTGTGAGAGGGCTGACTTGCCCAAGCTCTAGCTCTATATGTACTCCATCATTTTGAGTGATTGAACAACCATTCTTAGGCACAAGTGATGCCCTTCCAATCACACATGCTCGCTGCTCCAAGGCTCCCTCTCTCCTCCATTTCCAACAGTAAGACTGTCGCCTTGTGATGACCATAACTCTCGTTTCTTTGTCAAATTTAAAAAGTGGCACATGCGAATTGGAGTGTTTTTCCTAAGCTTTCTTTTGGTGCAAAACTATTTGCATTCCATCGATTTGTTTGGGAGAAACGCCATTTACAAGCTGGCTGGTTTGAGTTGGAGTAGGAGCAAAAGCATACCCTGTTTCCAAGACGGCATATCTTTCAAAATCTCCTATTGATGACCATGTTTTATGGGTCGATCTGAAAGGTTTTGAGCTGAATTTTCGTGTGGTGGTGGACTCATCTTTTCCAAATTCCCTGTTTGTTGGCATCTCCAGTCCATTTTCTGTTAGCCAGATTTCTGGCAGAAGCAGCAGCAGAAGCAGGGGTAGCGCCGCCACCCAAGGGCAGCGTTGAGCATCACCAAAGCTCAAAATGGCAGCAGCAGTCGTGGTAACAGCAGCCCAGCCCTTGGAGAGGCTGGAAGGACGCGCCAATTTCACATTTTGGAAGATCCGTACCCGCCTCCTTTTGGAGGAGAGGGGCTTGTGGGAGGTGGTGAGCGACGACGAGCGCGCTCCGCCTCCACAGGCAAAAGGCATCACCGCAGCTGAGGTGGTGGCGGGGAAGACGCCGTAGAAAGGTGCAGCAGATGCAAGTTCATCTACAACTACAGCGACGGCGTATGAGGAGTGGAAGAAGGACAGGGAGGCCTACAGGTTGCTTGTCAACACCATCTCCAACCTGCATCTTCAGTACGTGAGTGACAAGGCTACTGCAAAGGAGGGGTAGGACACGTTGTGCAAGAACTATGAGAGCAATGATCCTACATTCCTCATGCTTTTGGAGGAAAAGATGATGGCGCTGAAAACACAGGGTGGTGAAGGGATGGAGGCGTACCTGGACAGGGCAAAGGAGCTGGCGAAACAGCTGAGAGCGACCAGCAACCCTGTGGAGGAGACGTACTTCATCCTCCTCTTGTTGAGGAGACTCCCAACCAGCTACAACACAGTGTGAGAGACGCTGGAGTGCCAGCCAAATCTCGATCTCGACTTCATCTGCACACACCTGGTACATGTGGAATTGCATCGCAATACAGCAAAGCACAATGGCGACGGAAATGGTGAAGCAGCTTTTGTGGCCACGAGCTCACGTAACCAGCAGCAACAGCAGCAGTCTGGACCGCAGAGAGGCAAAAAGAAAGGCAAATACCTCTACTGCCAGAAAGAAGGACACTACAAAAAGGAGTGTTTCAAGCTCAAGAGGGACCAGGAGCAGCAGCAGCAGCAGTCTGGACCGCAGAGAGGCAAAAAGAAAGGCAAATACCTCTACTGCCAGAAAGAAGGACACTACAAAAAGGAGTGTTTCAAGCTCAAGAGGGACCAGGAGCAGCAGCAGCAGCAGTCATCGCAGCAGCAGCAGCAAAAGCAGCTACAGCAGTAGCAGTAGTCACAGCAGCGTGAGCAGCAGCAGCAGCAGCAAAACCAGGCTGGTGTGCGCCACTTTGGCAACATGAATGTGGCCAAGGAGGTGTGCGACCGTCTCTTCATGGCGAAGTCTGACATGTTACAGGTGGAGAAGGCGGATCTCGCTTGGTACAAGGACTCAGGGTGTACCAAGAGCCTCACACATCACAAGGAGTGGTTTACGCAGCTGCTGTCCATCCCTCCCCGTCCTATCACTATGGGTGATGATCGGGTGGTGTATGCTAAGGGGATTGGGATTGTGGAGATGTGCTTGGAGACCCCACATGGCATTGAAGTGGGTGTGTTCCATGGCGTGCTGTATGTACCTGATGCTGCATTCAACCTCCTCTCAGTCTCCTCTCTTACAAACACAGGAGTGCGCGTCGGCTGACCTACGACTTCTGGGCTGAAGCCGTGAGCACTGCGGTCTACATCAAGAACCGTAGTCCAACTAAGGCGCTGGAGCACATGACGCCGTACAAGGCGTGGTTTGGCAAGAAACCGGTTGTGGGTCATCTTCAAGCATTTGGCAGCCTGTCGCACATGCACGTGCCCAATGACAACCGGCAGAAATGCGACGCAAAGAGTGCAGAGATGCTGATGATTGGCTACGATGTAGCAAGCAAGGCCTGTCGCCTCTACGAGAGGGATAGAGGCTACGTCATCATCTCCAGGGATGTCGTCTTCAACGAGAGCAACGTCATCGGCACCAACATTGTCTGTGAAAAGGCAGCAGAACAAGCAGCTGACGAGACAATGGGAGCAGAAATCCTTCCTGACCAAGTCTCTCTCGATCCTTCCTCTACTGTGAGAGTGGGAGAATCAGTCTACTCTCCCATATCTGATGCAGCAGATATAGGAGCCTCACCGGCAGAAGCAGAGGAGGGAGATGTAGTACCACCTGCAGCAGCAGTTGTGCCAGCAGCACCGCGCCACCCACCCGCTAACGCTCCAGTACCAGGTCGTAGGTACTCTCTTAGGGTGCGTTACATGCCTTGTGAGCGCGGCCATTTCTGGATGCTGCAGAAACCAGAACAGATGAACGTCAAAGTTGAAGCAGATTAAGATGAGTCAATGTCATACAAGGAGGTCATGGCTGCACCGGATGCAGCAGATTGGGCGCAAGTCGTACAGCAGGAGATACAGTCGCAGCTGGACAACAGCACGTGGGAGCTGACTGAGCGTCCACTTGGACGTGAGGTGATCAAGTGCAAGTGGGTGTTCAAGAAGAAGTGGGGAGCAGATGGTAACCTGGAAAAGTACAAGGCGAGACTGGTCGCCAAGGGCTACTTGCAGCAGGAGGGCATCGACTACATAGAAAATTTTGCCCATATTGCAAACTTTGCCTCTGTACGCACGCTCCTCTCTTATACAGCAGCAGAGGACTTCGAGGTTCACCACATGGATGTCAAGACGGCATTTTTGAATGGTGACTTGGAGTAGATCTACATGGAGCAGCCGGAGGGGTTCGTCATGGATGGCCATGAGCACCTGGTTTGCAAGCTGTAGAAGTCGTTGTATGGCCTCAAGCAAGCGTTGCGTGCTTGGAACCAGAAGTTGGATGCAGCGTTGCAGTGCATGGGGTTTGAGCGCAGTGAGTGTGACTATAGCGTATATCGCTGGCAGCATAAGCATGAAATCCTCATCATCATTGTCTATGCGAATGACATGCTCCTCCTTTCCAACATCATGTCTGCACTGCAAGAGTTCAAGGAGGCCATGCATGAGCGCTTCCAGATGTCTGATCTCGGGGAGGCGTCATACTTCCTCGGCATCCAGATCATGCGTGACCGCAAATCACGCTCTCTCTCGCTACAGCAGAGTCGCTACATCAAGGATGTCCTACAGTGGTTCGGCATGGCAGAGGCCAAACCCATCGGCACGCCGCTAGAGATGCGGCAATACGTCGTGAGCTGCTGTGAAGAAGCAGATGCAGGTGAGCGGCAGAAGTACCAGAGTACCGTCGGCAGTCTTATGTACCTGATGGTGGCAACCAGGCCAAACCTCGCACATGCTGTGAGCATTGTGAGCCAGCACATGGCTAACCCCGGACCGGAGCACCAGAAGGCAGTGAAACGAATCTTCCGCTACCTTGCTGGAACCATCAACGTCCGCATCACCTACAACGGCAACAACAACAGTATCATCGGCTACACAGATGCAGATTGGACTTCAAACCCTGAGACCCACAAGTCCATCTCTGGACATGTGTTTCTCATGAATGAAGGTGCCATCAGCTGGTGCAGCAAGCGACAGGTGGTCGTGGCTACCTCGAGCACAGAAGCTGAGTACATCTCTCTCAGCTTTGGAGCCAAGGAAGCAGTTTGACTCCACTGTCTCATGGCGGAGATGAGTGAGAGTGTAGCAGTTCCAGTTCCCTTGCACGTCAACAACCAGAGCGCAATCGCGCTCGCCAAGAACCTGAGCACTATGCACGCACCAAGCACATTGACTTCGCATATCACTTCATCAGGCACATGGTGTAGGAGGGTGCTATCAAGGTGGAGTTTACTCCAACCAGCAGGCAGGTCGCTGATTTCTGCACCAAGCCAGTGATCCGTGAGAAACAACAGTTCTGCATGAAGGCATGTGGACTCAGCCCACTCTGACTGCGGCAAAGTGGGAGATTGTTGGGAAAGGGACCATCTAGCTCAATTTCAGATCCACAGGAGCAAGCCCAGGAAACTTCTCGATGCCTGCTCTAATCGTCAATCCGTCTTCACCATTGGAAAGATCACGTGGAAAATTATCTACAGCCCACGTTTTAGGCCGATCCAACAGTCAGATTGGGAGATATGAATTTTCGAAGTTTCAGGGATCACGGACCGCCGATGTATGGGTGGCCATGGGTAATGACTCCATGCCTTAGCCTGAGAAAAGAAAAAGGCAAGAGGTCAAGGGTCAAGACCTGATGGGAGAAATATTCAAAAAGTTCCTTGGTCTTAGGATTGCCTTGTCAGAGTGTACCTCTCCTTACTTTTTAGGTGCGGTGAGATCCTTGTGTGCTAGCCATGGACACATGGCGATTCTCCATGGGTTTGTGGGTGATGTGACCACTAGGAGTGTGCCATGAGAGCATTCTCTAGCTCTCTTGGTCGTGTGTGACTGGTCAGCCTGATTGTTAGGCTGATTTTCTCCCTTGTGTGAGATTGTGGACTCTAGTGTGTGAGCCTTAGCCTCCATGACTAAGTGGTGTGGCTTGTGAGAGGACTGACTTGCCCAAGCTCTAGCTCTATATGTACTCCATCATTTTGAGTGATTCAACAACCATTCTTCAGCACAAGTNTTGTCAGAGTGTGCTGACTAGGATAAAGGTACCTCTCCTTACTTTTTAGGTGAGGTGAGATCCTTGTGTGCTAGCCATGGACACATGGCGATTCTCCATGGGTTTGTGGGTGATGTGACCACTAGGAGTGTGCCATGAGAGCATTCTCTAGCTCTCTTGGTCGTGTGTGACTGGTCAGCCTGATTGTTAGGCTGATTTTCTCCCTTGTGTGAGATTGTGGACTCTAGTGTGTGAGCCTTAGCCTCCATGACTAAGTGGTGTGGCTTGTGAGAGGACTGACTTGCCCAAGCTCTAGCTCTATATGTACTCCATCATTTTGAGTGATTCAATAACCATTCTTCAGCACAAGAGATACCCTTTCAGTCCCACATGCTCGCTGCTCCAAGGCTCCCTCTCTCCTGAAGTCCCAAGAATTGCGTATGCATCACACAAGTTGCAAGGCACAGAGATGAACTACGCAATCCATGAGA
Organism: Penium margaritaceum; assembly: GCA_023375785.1. NCBI lineage: Eukaryota > Viridiplantae > Streptophyta > Zygnematophyceae > Desmidiales > Peniaceae > Penium > Penium margaritaceum. The sequence continues at coordinate 82,344 of SZWC01004536.1, read as the reverse complement.
AGGAGATGTTAGCAGTGATCCATGCGTTCAAGCACAGGAGGTGCTACCTTGAGTTGCGTTGCTACGTGGTTTTCACGGATTATTATCGGACACACGGAGCCTTCAAATATCTGAAGACACAACCAAATCTCAATCGCTGACAAAGTTGCTAGATTGATTTTTGGAAGAAATTTATGACTACAAGATTAAATACAAGCCTAAAAGGTGAACCCAACAGATTCTCTGCTGCAAAAGCCAAACTTGAGCCTCAATGCTATCTAAGTGCTGATGGGATCTCTAGTCATGCATAGCCATTTCAAACACAGCAATGGCATGGAAGATGAGTTCACAAGTGCTACACTTAAGGAAGCAACATGGGATGGACTATACTAGCAAAGGACATAAGAGTAGAGGATTGTCATGCCAGACTATGCGCCATTGAAGCAGTCGTTGCTGGAGGATGAATATGACACCCACTACTCGAGTCAGTTTGGCTTTTACAAGATGCTCAAAGCCTTAGCACGCTTATACTCGTAGTCGTCAATTGCAAGTGGTTACAAGAGGTTTGTGAGTAGTTGTTATGTGTGCAAATGTATAAAGGCACGGGGGACCAAGCCACCTATGGAGATGCAACCATTCTCTCTATCTAAGAGGCCATGGACAAACATCTCACTTGACTTCATGGACAGGTTGCTTGTGACACGATAGGATAACAATACGGTGTTTGTGGTGATAGACCAGTTTTCCAAGAGAGCACACTTCATCGCAATTCTTCAGAGCATCACATTTGCTGGGACAACTCAACTCCTCCTCAATCATGTCATCAAGCTCCATTGAGTGCCACACTCGATGGTCTCAGATCGTGATCCATGCTTCACTTTGTGGTTTTGGAGAGATCTCATGGAGAAGATGGACACGCGAGTACAAGTGACCATAGTATATCATCCACAGAGTGATGGACAGATGGTGTGCACAAACCAGACGTTGGAGTAGCTATTGTGGAGCATGATCCCACCAGATGGGTAGGATTGGGAGGAAAAGCTCTGAGTGGCAAAGTTTTCCTATAACTTATTTGTGTCAGTATCAATAGGAAAGTCACCATTGGAGGTGGTCTACGACGACGAGCCACTGAGCCCAATTATCCTTGCGATGGCAATATCTCTTCCCACTGTGTAGTAGATTACTGATGGATTTTCCAGCATGTGGGACTTGGTATGGCAACGGATGTTGAAGGCACAGACTTAATAAAATTAGTAGGCTCATAAGTATCATTCTACAGAGGAGTTCTAAGTGGGAGATCAGGTGATGTTGAACTCTGCTAATCTACAACTGATAGGAGTTGGGAGTCCCAAGCTAAAGCCACGATAGATAGGTTCATTCCACATTCTGGAGAAGCAGTCGGTTGTTTCCTACAAATTGGAGCTGCCAGCTCACTACACTATCCATTCGGTCTTCTATGTCTCCATGCTTCATGCCTATCACAATCCCAATACTGTCTTCCAAGATCGTGGAACAGATCCACCTCCTACTATCCACGTTGAGGAAAGTGAAGAATTTGAGGTGGAAGAGATTCTGGTGGACTGCTAGAGAGGACGTCAGTGTGAGTTTCTGGTATAACAGAAGGGGAACCTGGCAGAGCACAACTCTTAGGAGCCAGAGGCCAACTTCCATGTTGGGTACCAAGAGTATTCTTTAAGGATATCTTAGGTCTACCGCAGTGTCGTGCCTCTGACACGGGGGATATATGTAATGAGATGTCCCCTATTTTTCTGGCATATGTGAGATCTTGCTTGGATTTTAGGGGTACTCTGGGAATTTTTCTTTTATCTGGATATTCTATGTTGGGAAAGGAGCCGTCCGGCTCACTTTCAGGTCCACAGGAGCAAGTTCCAGGAAACTTCCAGATGCCTACTCCGATCATCAATCCGTTTTCATCATTAGAGAGATCAGGTGGTAAATTATCTACAGTCCAAGTTTCAGGCCGATCCAACGGTCGGATTGGGAGATATGAGTTTTTGAAGTTTCGGGGGTCATGGACCGACGATGTCTGGGTGGCCATGGGCGATGGCTCCATCCTTAGCCTGAGAAAAGAAAAAAGGCAAGAGGTCCAGGGTCAAGACCTGATGGGAAAAATATCCAAAAAGGTCCTAGATTCTTGGGTTGCCTTGTCAGAGTGTGCTGACTAGGAAAAAGGTGCCTCTCCTTACTTTTTAGGAAAGGTGAGATATTTATGTGCTAGCCATGGACACAAGGCGATTCTCCATGGGTTCGTGGGTGATGTGACCACTTGGAGTGTGCTATGAGAGCATTCTCTAGCTCTCTAGGTCGTGTGTGACTAGTCAGCCTGATTGTTAGGCTGATTTCCTCCCTTGTGTGAGATTGTGGACTCTAGTGTGTGAACCTTAGCCTCCATGGCTAAGTGGTGTAGCTTGTGTGAGGGCTGACTTGCCCAAGCTCTAGCTCTATATGTACTCCATAATTTTAAGTGATTCAATAACCATTCTCCAGCACAAGTGATGCCCTTTCAGTCCCACATGCTCACTGCTCCAAGGCTCCCTCTCTCCTCAAGTTCCAATATTTGGTATCAGAGCCAGAATCTGCCAGATTCAGCCAGCACAGGCCGTCACTTTGAGAGTGACGGGTTACGGTCAAACCTTGATCAAATTTGACAATCGACCACAGGATCTTCAAGTTTGTGAGACCAGCGTTCCGACGAGTTCAAGATGGCAACAATCCAACGGTCGGATTGAGAGTTATGCTTAAAACGAGGTCGGCCAGGGCTACACTCTGCTCTATGAGTAAGACTGTCACCTTGTGATGACCATAACTCTCTTGTTTCTTTGTCACATTTAAAAAGTGGCACATGCGAATTGTAGTATTTTTGCTAAGCTTTCTATTGGTGGAAAAATATTTGCATTTCATTTATTCGTTTGGGAGAAACGCCGTTTACAAGCTGGCTGGTCTGAGTTGGAGTAGGAGCAGAAGTACACCCTGTTTTCAAGAGGGCATATCTTTCAAAATCCCCTGTTGATAACCCTCTTTTATGGGTCTATCTGAAAGATCTTCAGCTGAATGTTCTAGTGGTGGGCTCAGTTTTTCCAAATTCCCTGTTTGCTGGCTTCTACAGTCCATTTTCTGCCAGACATATTTCTGGCAGAAGCAACAGCAGAAGCAGGGATAGCGCCGCCACCCAAGGGCAGCGTTGAGCATCACCAAAGCTCAAAATGGTAGCAACGGGCGTTGTTACAGCAGTCCAGCCCTTGGAGAGGCTGGAAGGACACGCCAACTTCACGTTTTGGAAGATCCGTACCCGCCTCCTTTTGGAGGAGAGGGGCTTGTGGGAGGTGGTGAGCGGCGACGAGCGCGCTCCGTCTCCACAGGCAAAAGGCATCACCGCAGCTGAGGTGGTGGCGGGGAAGACGCCGTAGAAAGGTGCAACAGATGCAAGTTCATCTACAACTGCAGCGATGGCATATGAGGAGTGGAAGAAGAAGGATAGGCAGGACCTACAGGTTTCTTGTCAACACCATCTCCAACCCGCATATTCAGTACGTGAGTGACAAGGCTACTGCAAAGGAGGGGTGGGACACGTTGTGCAAGAAGTATGAGAGCAAGGATCCTGCATTCCTCATGTTTTTGGAGGAAAAGATGATGGCATTGAAAATGCAGGGTGGTGAAGGGATGGAGGCGTACCTGGACAGGGCAAAGGAGCTAGCGAAGCAGCTGAGAGCGGTCAGCAACCCTGTGGAAGAGACGCGCTTCATCCTCCTCTTGCTAATGGGACTCCCTACCAGCTACGACACGGTGCGAGAGACGCTGGAGTGCCAACCAACTCTCGACCTCGACTTCATCTGCACACACCTGGTGCAGGTGGAATTGCGTCGCAATGCAGTAAAGCGCAATGGCGGCGGCAACAGTGAAGCAGCTTTTGTGGCCACGAGCTCTCGCAACCAGTAGCAATAGCAGCAGTATGGGCAGCAGAGAGGCAGAAAGAAAGGCAAATTCCACTAATGCCAGAAAGAGGGACACTACAAAAAGGAGTGTTTCAAGCTTAAGATGGACCAGAAGGAGCAACAGCAGCAGCAGTCATCGCAGCAGCAGCAACAAAAGCAGCACCAGCAGCAGCAGCAGTCATAGCAGCGTCAGCAGCAGCAGCAGCAGCAGCAAAATCAGGCTGGTGTGCGCCACTTTGGCAACATGAATGTGGCCAAGGAGGTGTGCGACCGTCTCTTCATGGCGAAGTCTGACATGTCGCAGGTGGAGAAGGCGGATCTCGCATGGTACAAGGACTCAGGGTGTACCAAGAGCCTCACACATTACAACGAGTGGTTTACGTAGCTGCTGTCCATCCCTTCCTGTCCTATCGCTATGGGTGATGATCGGGTGGTGTATGCTGAGGGGATTGGGATTGTGGAGATGTGGTTTTAGACCCCACGTGGCATTGAAGTGGGAGTGTTCCATGGCGTGCTGTATGTACATGATGCTGCATTCAACCTCCTCTCAGTCTCCTCTCTTACAAACACTGCGCATCGTCTTCGATGATGACTATGGCTACATCCTCAACAAGGATACTGGAGAGGACTTGGCCAGGTCGGTGAAGGAGGGCGACATGTACCGCCTGCTGGGGGCGACCAAGATTCCGCGTGAGCAGAGTCTTGTAGCAGAGGTGCAGGCGACAGATGGCGAGATCTGGCATGCGTGCTACGGCCACATCGGCATGCGCGCCTTGCAGCAGCTTAAAGCAAAGCAGATGGTGCGTGACCTGCCTACCATCTCTAACTTTGAGCAACAGTTGTGCATCGGCTGTTTGGAGGGGAAGCAACACCGGGAGGCGTTCTCTGGAGCAGGGGAGCGTGCGAAAGAGGTGTTGGAGCTCGTCCATACGGACTTGTGCGGACCGATCCAGACCCAGAGCTTTGGAGGCTTTAGGTATTTCCTGACCTTCATTGATGATTTCAGCCGTTACACCTTTGTGTACTTCCTTCCTTCCAAGGACCGGTGCTTTGACAGGTTCAAGGAGTTCAAGGCCATGGTGGAGAACCAGACTGGCAAGAAGATCAAGGCACTGCGCAGCGATCGCGGTGGAGAGTACCTTAGCAGGGAGTTCCAGGACTACCTCATAGCAGCTAGCATCAAGGCGCAGCGTACCACGCCGTACTCACCGCAGCAGAACGGTGTAGCAGAACGCGCCAACCGTACCATTGTGGAGTCGGCGCGCTCAATGCTGCACACGACTCGGCTGACCTACGACTTGTGGGCTGAAGCCGTGATCACTGCGGTCTACATCAAGAACCGCAGACCAACGGTGGAGCAGATGACGCCGTACGAGGTGTGGTTCGGCAAGAAACCGAGCGTGGGTCATCTCCGAGCATTTGCCAGCCTGGCGCACATGCACGTGCCCAAGGAGAAGCGGCAGAAATGGGACGCAAAGAGTGCACAAATGCTGACGTGGCAAGCAAGGCCTATCGCCTCTACGAGAGGGATACAGGCCACGTCATCATATCCAGGGATGTAGTCTTCAACGAGAGCAACGTCATCGACACCAACATTATCTGTGAAGAGGCAGCAGAACCAGTAGCTGACGAAACAGTGGGAGCAGAAATCCTTCCTGACCCAGTCTCTCCCGATCCTTCCTCTACTGTGACAGTGGGAGAATCACTTTACTCTCCCATGTCTGATGCAGCAGATACAGAAGCCTCATCGGCAGAAGCAGAGGAGGGAGATGTGGCACCACCAGCAGCAGCAGTTGTGCCAGCATTACCGCGCCAGCCGCCCGCTAACTCTCCAGTATCAGGTTGCAGGTACCCTCTTAGGGTGCGTTACAAGCCTGGTGAGCGTGGTCATTTCTAAATGCTGCAGAAACCAGAACAGATGAACGTCGCAGCTACAGTAGATTGAGATGAGCCAACGTCATACAAGGAGGCCATGACTGTACCGGACGCAGCAGATTGGGCGCAAGCCATGCAGCAGGAGATACAGTCGCAGATGGACAACGGCACGTGAGAGCTGACTGAGCGTCCACCTGGACGTAAGGTGATCAAGTGCAAGTGGGTGTTGAAGAAGCGAGGAGCAGATGGTAACCTGGAAAAGTATAAGGCGAGGCTGGTCTCCAAGAGCTACTCGCAGCAGGAGGGCATCGACTACACAGAAACTTTTGCCCCTGTTGCAAAGTTTGCCTCTGTGCGCACGCTCCTCTCTTATGCAGCAGCTGAGGACTTCGAGGTTCACCACATGGATGTCAAGACGACATTCTTGAATGGTGACTTGGAGGAGGAGATCTACATGGAGCAGCCAGAGGGGTTTGTCATGGATGGCCAGGAGCACCTGGTTTGCAAGCTGCAGAAGTCGCTATACGACCTCAAGCAAGCGTCGCGTGCTTGGAACCAGAAGTTGGATGCGGCGTTGCAGTGCATGGGGTTTGAGCGCAGCGAGTGTGACTACAGCGTGTATCGCTGGCAGCATGAGCATGAGATCCTCATCATTATTGTCTATGTGGATGACATACTCCTCCTTTCCAACAGCATGTCTGCACTACAGGAGTTCAAGGAGGCGATGCAGGAGCGCTTCCAGATGTCTGATCTCGGGGAGGCGTCATACGTCCTCGGCATCCAGATCATGCGTGACCTCAAATCACGCTCTCTCTTGTTACAGCAGGGTCGCTACATCAAGGACGTCCTGTAGCGGTTCGGCATGGCAGAGGCCAAACCCATCGGCACACCGCTGGAGACGCGGCAGTACCTCGTGAGCTTCAGTGGAGAAGCAGATGCAGCTGAGCGGCAGAAGTACCAAAGCGCCGTCGGCAGTCTCATGTACCTGATGGTGGCAACCAAGCCTGACCTCGCACAGGCTGTGAGTGTTGTGAGCCAGTACATGGCTAATCCCGGACCGAGGCACCAGAAGGCAGTGAAGCGGATCTTCCGCTACCTTGCTGGAACCATCAATATCGGTATCACCTACTACGGCAACGACAACAGCATCATCGGCTACACAGATGCAGATTGGGCTTCAAATCCTCAGACCCGCAAGTCCATCTCTGGACATGTGTTTCTCATGAATGGAGGTGCCATCAGCTCGTGCAGCAAGGGACACGTGGTCGTGGCCACCTCGAGCACAGAAGCTGAGTACGTCTCTCTCAGCTTTGGAGCCAAGGAAGCAGTTTGGCTCTAGCGTCTCATGGCGGAGATGAGTGGGAGTGTAGCAGTTCCAGTTCCTGTGCGCGTTGACAACTAGAGCGCAATCACACTCGCCAAGAATCCTGAGCACCATGCACGCACCAAGCACATTGACATCGCATATCACTTCATCAGGCACATGGTGCAGGAGGGTGCTATCAAGCTGGAGTTTACTCCAACCAGCAGGCAGGTCGCTGATTTCTGCACCAAGCCAGTGACCCGTGAGAAGCAGCAGTTCTGCATGAAGGCATGTGGACTCAGCCCACTCTGACTGCGGCAAAGTGGGAGATTGTTGGGAAAGGAGCCGTCCGGCTCAGTTTCAGGTCCACAGGAGCAAGTTCCAGGAAACGTCCAGATGCCTGCTCCGATCGTTGATCCGTCTTTATTTTAAGAAAGATCAGGTGGCAAATTATCTACAGTCCAAGTTTCAGGCCGATCCAACGGTCGGATTGGGAGATATGAGTTTTCAAAGTTTCGGGGGTCATGGACCGCCGATGTCTGGGTGGGCATGGGCGATGGCTCCATGCCTTGGCCTGAGAAAAGAAAAAGGCAAGAGGTCGAGGGTCAAGACCTGATGGGAAAAATATCCAAAAAGGTCTTAGATTCTAAGGTTGCCTTGTCAGAGTGTGCTGACTAGGAAAAAGGTACCTTTCCTTACTTTTTAGGTGAGGTGAGATCCTTGTGTGCTAGCCATGGACACATGGCAATTCTCCACGGGTTCCTGGGTGATGTGACCACTTGGAGTGTGCCATGAGAGCATTCTCTAGTTCTCTAGGTCGTGTGTGACTGGTCAGCCTGATTGTTAGGCTGATTTCCTCCCTTGTGTGAGATTGTGGACTCTAGTGTGTGAACCTTAGCCTCCATGGCTAAGTGGTGTGGCTTGTGAGAGGGCTGACTTGCCCAAGCTCTACCTCTATATGTACTCCATCATTTTGAGTGATTCAACAACCATTCTTCAGCACAAGTGATGCCCTTTCAGTCCCACATGCTCACTGCTCCAAGGCTCCCTCTCTCCTCAAGTTCCAACATTCTAGGCTCAATTCTGTTGTAGGTCCGGCTCAACCTCAACGGCTTGCAGATGCGAGGATGCGAGGATACAAGGATACAAGGAAGGGAGGAAGCGAGGAAGCTAGGAGCAAGCGTGCGAGTACAAATTCTATACACCAAGGACGTGCTTTGCTTGCACGTTTACATGGTATTCTGAACATGCCATGCGAGGATGGCTTTTCCTCCTCTCGCCACGTAGCGTACCGGTTAAGCTACCTACCAAGGGACTGCCTCGACGGTGGTGTTCCGACACTAGACGTGGTCAACTGCGATAGTTATTCTTCTAGTCGTGTGCGCAAGAATACTACCACACTAACTGCCGGGAAGTATACGCGGTGATGTGTGACGTACGCAGCGGCTTGCCGAGAGAGAGGAAAGACCATTGATCTCAACGGCTGAGCATTTCTTGCACTAACCAGGTGTAAGTACAAACTGAGCACTGAGTTCAGGAGCAAGAATCTAGCTACAACAAGCTAGGAGAGCAGTAGGCAAGGGCTAGGACCAGCCGACCGAATAGTATGAATATCCTGTACTCAGTTCAATCTAATCAACTTGTCTTTTCCATCTCTGGCTTCTAAATATCCGCGAGCCTATCTTTCCAGTGTGACTATTCTCTCCACATACACCAAGACTAAATCTCTAGATAGTACACAGTTTCTCAGAACCGGAACTGGCTCGTCACTATTAACCAAATCCTACCAAGCCCCTTCATTCAAGAAAAGTGAGTAGAGATCTTCCAAAAAGTGGTTTTGTACATCCAGAGTAGCAGAGTCTTTTCAAAAACTATGCTACTGTCATAACATCTCTTAATGCCATTTTCAGCCTTGATGGTACTCATTGTTGTCCTTCGATGACCATGCTATCCCTGTATCTACTACTACTTCTACAATAATTTGTAAAATTTTGCAATGGACCATAATTGACTTCATTTTACAAAAGAGTTATAATTTGCTAAAATTTTGGAAAAATAAAGCTTACCACTTGAAACTTCAGCTTAATGCCTTTCAAATCAATCCATTAGACATGATCAACAAGGAAGTTTGGAGAATATATCCTTATAAATTAAAATGTACTTCGATTTCTACTCCAACTTAGACCATGCAGTATCTTCATGATATTTATCTAAAACATACAAATGGTGTTATTCTTATACACCCCTTCTATATGACAAAAGTTGGGACAAGGCATGTAATACTCCTCAAGAGAGAGAGGTAGACTTGGAACAGCGAGCATATATGACTGAAAACACATCCGTTGTGCTGAAGAATGGTTGTTGAATCACTCAAAATGATGGAGTACATATAACATTAGAGCATGAGCAAGTCAGCTCTCTCACAAGCCACAATACTTTGCCATGGAGGCCAAGACTCACACACTAGAGACTACAATCTTAAAAATGAGAGGAAATCAGCATAACAATCAGACTAACCAATCACACAGGATATAGAGAGCTAGAGAATACTCTCATGATACTCCCAGTTTTCATATAACCCCACTATTCCATGGACAATCGTCATGATATACCTCTCATCTCACCTTAAAAGTAATGAGAAGTAACATTTTCCTCACCAGTATACTTTGATAAAGGAATACAAGAATCTAGAACATTTTAGGATGTTTTCTCCATCAGGTCTTTACCCCGGACCTCATGCCTTTTTTTTCTTTTAGACCAAGGTATGGAACCGTAGCACATGGTAACCAAGACATTGACGGTCGATGATCTTGAAAACTCCAAAAAATCATTTCTCGTAACCCAACTATTGGATTGACATGAAAATTTAGACGCAGATATTTTGCCATCTGATCTTTCTCATGGTGGAGTCAGATTGACAATCGTAGCATGTATTTGGTAGTTTTGTGGAAGTTGCTCTTGTGACCCTGGAATTGACCTAGATGGCCTATTTCCCAACAAGTGAGTAGTATCAAATACATAGAGCATATAATCCCACTTCATCGTCATGTGGGATGTGTAATCATATCTTTATAATCCTAATCTCCTAAACATATATTATCCAATTATCACGCAAAACAATAGGTCAACATGAGGTTGACAACTATTGCATGAACTAGTCCTTGTGGTACATTATGCTTTGGATACATCTTGAGTCATTTGTACTTTATGAGGCAGTCGTATACCTCCTTGGCCACGTTTATGTTGCCAAAGTGGCACACAATTGCTTGGTTTTACGAGTATTACCGTTGACGTAATTGTAATTGGTGTTATTGTTGGTACTTCTATGGAGTCCTTTGCCTTTGTTGTCGCTACTGTAATGACTACTAGTGTTGCTACTCCTTCTTGTCCCTCTTCAATTTCAAGTTATCTTTGGTCTACTATACCTTCTTTTGGTAGTAATGATACCAGCCTTTTTCCTACCTCTCTACTATCCTAAACTGATGGTACTAGTCATTATCTGAGTCCATGGCCAAAAAAATACTTTATTGTTGCTAGTATCATTAATATTTAATATATTATAATACAATTTCACTTGTATCTTGTGTAATTAGATAAAAAAAGATCGAGGATTGGCCGGCACTCTAGTATCTCTTGTACTATATTATAGTTCATTAAAAATCCCCTCACTAAGAGGAGGATGAAGTGCGTCCCTTCCATAGGATTGCCTACCGTTTTCAATAACTTCACTAGATCCTTCGTCCTATCCGGGTACGTTTCCATCCCTTTACATCCTTGTATTTTAAACACAATCATCTTCTTTTCAAAAAGTATAAGGATTACGGGCTCTTACTCTTACACTTCTTGCTGAATATATCAGATCCCTTCTTTGGGATAGTCTTGTTACTCATGTAGTACAGATATCAGTAGGAGATGGTGTTGACAAGCAACCTTTAGGCCAAACTGTCCATCTTCTTCCACTTTCTATATGCTATTGCTATGGTTTATGGAATAGTTTACATAAGTTGTACTCTTTTATAATATCTTCCCTTCCACTACCCGTACCACGATGATAACTTTTTGTGTAGAAAATCGGGGTCGGCTTGTCATCTTTCACCAACTCCTACCAGCCCCCTTTATAAAAAACTGGTTATAGATCTTTCAAAACGTGATTTGAGTACATTCGTTCAGCTTTTCCAAATACTGTTTCTGTCGCAATACCTCTTAATGCAATTTTCAGCCTTGATGGTGCTCATTGTTGTCCTAAGGTGACGATGCTATCTATTGCTACTCTTACAACATTTTACACAAACTTGCTAAAGGGCCAGAATTTGCTAAAATTTGTAACAAGATTATAATTTACTAAAATTTTGGAAAAACAAAGCTCACCACTTCAAACTTCAGTTTAAATATTTCAATTCAATCCATTCAACATGATCATCAACAGGGAATCATGAAAAATATATCCCTCTAAACAAAGATATACTTCTAATTATATTCTAACTCAGACCCGCTAGCATGTTGCTGACATTTCTATTAAATACACAGTTGGTGGTAATTTGATTTACTCCTTTTCCATAGCAAAAATTGGGACATGTACACCAAAGACTGGGTATTTATTACTCCTCAAGAGTTTTGGATGAGAGAGGTAGTCTTCGAGCGGCGAGTACATGGAAGTGAAAGCCATCACTTGTACTAGAGAATGGTTATCAAATCACTCAAGATGATGGATTACATATAGAGCTCAAGTGTGGACAAGTCATCTATCTCACAAACCACACCACTTAGCCCTGGAGGCTTAGACTCATATCCTTGAGTCCATAATCTCCTACAAGAGAGGGAATCTACTTACCAATCAGGCCGACCAATCACACACAATCTAGAGAGCTAGATAATACTCTCATGGCTCACTCCTAGTAGTCACATAACTTACAATCACGTAGAGAATGGTAATTCGTCCATGGCTATTGCACAAGGATCTAACTTCACCTATAAAGTACGGAGAGGGACCTTTTTCCTATTCACCACACTCTGACAAGGCAATCCAAAAACCTAGGACCTTTCTGGATATTTATCCCAACAGTTCTTGATTCTTGATCCCTCTCCTTTTTCTTCTCTCTGGCTAAGGTATGGAGCTGTTACCCTGTTGGAATTGGAGGAGAGAGGGAGCCTTGGAGCAACGAGCATGTGGGACTGAAAGGGCATCACTTGTGCTGAAGAATGGTTGTTGAATCACTCAAAATGATGGAGTACATATGGAGCTAGAGCTTGGGCAAGTCAGCCCTCTCACAAGCCACACCACTTAGCCATGGAGGCTAAGACTCACACTAGAGTCCACAATCTCACACAAGTGAGAAAATCAGCCTAACAATCAGGCTGACCAGTCACATACGACCTAGAGAGCTATAGAATGCTCTCATGGCACACTCCTAGTGGTTACATCACCCAAAAATCCATGGAGAATCGCCATGTGTCCATGGCTAGCACACAAGGATCTCACCTCACCTAAAAGTAAGGAGAGGTACCTTTATCCTAGTCAGCACACTCTGACAAGGCAATCCTAAGACCAAGGACCTTTTTGGATATTTCTCCCATCAGGTCTTGACCCTGGACCTCTTGCCTTTTTCTTTCCTCAGGCTAAGGCATGGAGCCATCGCCCANGCTCTCATGGCACACTCCTAGTGGTTACATCACCCAAAAATCCATGGAGAATCGCCATGTGTCCATGGCTAGCACACAAGGATCTCACCTCACCTAAAAGTAAGGAGAGGTACCTTTATCCTAGTCAGCACACTCTGACAAGGCAATCCTAAGACCAAGGACCTTTTTGGATATTTCTCCCATCAGGTCTTGACCCTGGACCTCTTGCCTTTTTCTTTCCTCAGGCTAAGGCATGGAGCCATCGCCCATGGCCCTCAAAACTTCGAAAATTCATATCGGCGGTCCATGACCCTCAAAACTTCGAAAATTCATATCTTCCAATCCGACCGTTGGATCGGCCTGAAACTTGGACTGTAGATAATTTGCCACCTCATCTTTTTAAGGGTGAAGCCGGATCGACGATCTGAGCAGGCATTTAGAAGTTTCCTGGAACTTGCTCCTGTGGACCTGAAACTGAGCCGGACGGCTCCTTTCCCAACAATCTCCCACTTTGCCGCAGTCAGAGTGGGCTGAGTCCACATGCCTTCATGCAGAACTGTTGCTTCTCATGGGTCACTAGCTTGGTGCAGAAATCAGCGACCTGCCTGCTGGTTGGAGTATCCTCCAGCTTGATAGCACCCTCCTACACCATGTGCCTGATGAAGTGATATGCGATGTCAATGTGCTTGGTGCGTGCATGGTGCTCAGGATTCTTGGTGAGTGCGATTGCGCTCTGGTTGTCGACGCGCACAGGAACTGGAACTGCTACACTCCCACTCATCTCCGCCATGAGACGTTAGAGCCAAACTGCTTCCTTGGCTCCAAAGCTAAGAGAGACGTACTCAGCTTCTGTGCTTGAGGTGGCCACGACCACCTGTCGCTTGCTGCATTAGCTGATGGCACCTCCATTCATGAGAAACACATGTCCAGAGATGGACTTGCGGGTCTCAGGATTCGAAGCCCAATCTGCATCTGTGTAGCCGATGATGCTGTTGTCGTTGCCGTTGTAGGTGATGTCGACTTTGATGGTTCCAGCAAGGTAGCGGAAGATCCGCTTCACTGCCTTCAGGTGCTCCGGTCCGGGATTAGCCATGTACTGGCTCACAGCGCTCACAGCCTGTGTGAGGTCAGGCCTGGTTGCCACAATCAGGTACATGAGTCTGCCGACGGCGCTTTGGTACTTCTGCCGCTCAGCTGCATCGGCTTCTCCACTGAAGCTCACGAGGTACTGCCGTATCTCCAGCGGCGTACCGATGGGTTTGGCCTCTGCCATGCCGAACCGCTGCAGGACGTCCTTGATGTAGCAACTCTACTGTAGCGAGAGAGAGCGTGATTTACGGTCACGCATGATCTAGATGCCAAGGAAGTATGATGCCTCTCCGAGATCAGACATCTGGAAGCGCTCCTGCATGGCCTCCTTGAACTCCTTCAGTGCAAACATGCTATTGGAAAGGAGGAGCATGTCATCCACATAGACAATGATGATGAGGATCTCATGCTCATGCTGCCAGCGATACACGCTGTAGTCACACTCGCTGCGCTCAAACCCCATGCACTACAATGCCGCATCCAACTTCTGGTTCCAAGCACGCGACGCTTGCTTGAGGCCGTACAGCGACTTCTGCAGCTTGCANTCCTTGAACTCCTGCAGTGCAGACATGCTGTTGGAAAGGAGGAGCATGTCATCCACATAGACAATGATGATGAGGATCTCATGCTCATGCTGCCAGCGATACACGCTGTAGTCACACTCGCTGCGCTCAAACCCCATGCACTACAATGCCGCATCCAACTTCTGGTTCCAAGCACGCGACGCTTGCTTGAGGCCGTACAGCGACTTCTGCAGCTTGCAAACCAGGTGTTCCTGGCCATCCATGACGAACCCCTCCGGCTTCTCCATGTAGATCTCCTCCTCCAAGTCACCATTCAAGAATGCCGTCTTGACATCCATGTGGTGAACCTCGAAGTCCTCAGCTACTGCATAAGTTTGCCTCTGTGCGCACGCTTGAGGAGTGTGCGCACAGAGGCAAACTTTGCAACAGGTACAAAAGTTTCTGTGTAGTCGATGCCCTCCTGCTACGAGTAGCCCTTGGCGACCAGCCTCGCCTTGTACTTTTCCAGGTTACCATCTGCTCCCCGTTTCTTCTTGAACACCCACTTGCACTTGATCACCTTACGTCCAGGGGGACGCTCAGTCAGCTCCCACGTGCCGTTGTGCAGCTGCAACTGTATCTCCTGTTGCACGGCTTGCGCCCAATCTGCTACATCCGGTGCAGCCATGGCCTCCTTGTATGACGTTGGCTCATCTGAATCTGCTACAACTGCGACGTTCATGTATTCTGGTTTTTGAAGCATCCAGAAATGGCCGCGCTCACCAGGCTTGTAACGCACCCTAAGAGGGTACCTGCGACCTGGTGCTGGAGCGTTAACAGGCGGCTGGCGTGGTGCTGCTGGCACAACTGCTGCTGCTGGTGGTGCTACATCTCCCTCCTCTACCTCTGCCAATGAGGCTGCTGTATCTGCTGCATCAGACATGGGAGAGTAGAGTGATTCTTCCACTGTCACAGTAGAGGAAGGATTGGGAGAGACTGGATCAGGAAGAATTTCTGCTCCCACTACCTCGTCAGCTGCTGATTCTGCTGCCTCTTCACAGACAATGTTGGTGCCGATGACGTTGCTCTCGTTGAAGACGACATCCTTGGAGATGATGGCGTGGCCTGTATCCCTCTCGTAGAGGCGATAGGCCTTGCTTGCCACGTCGTAGCCAATCATCAGCATCTGCGTACTCTTTGCGTTCCATTTCTGCCGCTTCTCCTTGGGCACGTGCATGTGCGACAGGCTGCCAATTGCTCGGAGATGAGCGACGCTCGGTTTCTTGCCGAACCACGCCTCGTACGGCGTCATCTGCTCCAGCGCCTTAGTTTAACTGCGGTTCTTGATGTAGACCGCAGTACTCACGGCTTCAGCCCAGAAGTCGTAGGTCAGCCGAGCCGCGTGCAGCATGGAGCGCGCCGACTCCACAATGGTACGGTTGGCGCGTTCTGCTACACCGTTCTGCTGCGGCGAGTACGGCGCGGTACGCTGCGCCTTGATGCCAGCTACTGCGAGGTAGTCCTGGAACTCCTTGCTTAGGTACTCTCCACCGCGATCGCTGTGCAGCGCCTTGATCTTCTTGCCAGTCTGGTTCTCCACCATGGCCTTGAACTCCTTGAACCTGTCAAAGCACTGGTCCTTGGAAGGAAGGAAGTACACAGCAGTGTAACGGCTGAAATCATCAATGAAGGTCAGGAAATACCTAGAGCCTCCAAAGCTCTGGGTCTGCATCGGTCCGCACAAGTCCGTGTGGACGAGCTCCAACACCTCCTTCGCACGCTCCCCTGCTCTAGAGAACGCCTCCCGGTGCTGCTTCCCCTCCAAACAGCCAATGCACAACTGCTGGTCAAAGTTACAGATGGTAGGCAGGTCACGCACCATCTGCTTTGCTTGAAGTTGCTGCAAGGCGCGCATGCCGATGTGGTCGTAGCGCGCATGCCACATTTCGCCATCTGTCGCCTGCACCACTGCTGCAAGACTCTGCTCATGCGGGATCTTGGTAGTCTCCAGCAGGCGGTACATGTCGCCCTCCTTCACCGACCTGGCCAACTCCTCTCCTCTATCCGTGTTGAGGATGTAGCCATAGTCATCATTGAAGACGACGTGTAGTCCTGTGTTTGTAAGAGAGGAGACTGAGAGGAGGTTGAATGCAGCATCAGATACATACAGCACGCCATGGAATACTCCCACTTCAATGCCACGTGGGGTCTCCAACCACATCTCCACAATCCCAATCCCCTCAGCATACACCACCAGATCATCACCCATAGCGATAGGATGGGGAGGGATGGACAGCAGCTGCGTAAACCACTCCTTGTGATGTGTGAGGCTCTTGGTACACCCTAAGTCCTTGTACCATGCGAGATCCGCCTTCTCCACCTGCGACATGTCAGACTTCGCCATGAAGATACGGTCGCGCACCTCCTTGGCCACATTCATGTTGCCAAAGTGGCGCACACCAGCCTGGTTTTGCTGCTGCTACTACTGCTGACGCTGTTGTGACTAGTGCTACTGCTGTTGTTGCTTTTGCTGCAGTTGTTGCGATGACTGCTGCTGTTGCTGCTGCTCTTTTTGGTCCCTCTTGAGCTTGAAACACTCCTTTTTGTAGTGTCCCTCTTTCTTGCAGTAGTGGCATTTGCCTTTCTTTTTGCCTCTCTGCTGCCCAGACTGCTGCTGCTGCTGGTTGCGTGAGCTCGTGGCCACAAAAGCTGCTTCACCACTGTCGCTGCCATTGCCCTATGCTGCATTGCGACGCAATTCCACCTGCACCAGGTGTGTGCAGATGAAGTGGAGGTTGAGAGTTGGCTGGCACTCCAGCGTCTCTCGTACCGTGTCGTAGCTGGTTGGGAGTCCCCTCAGCAAGAGGAGGATGAAGCGTGTCTCTTTCACAGGGTTGCCGGCCGCTCTCAGCTGCTTCGCGAGTTCCTTTGCTCTGTCCAGGTACGCCTCCATCCCTTCACCTCCCTGCATTTTCAGCGCCATTATCTTTTCCTCCAAAAGCACGAGGAATGTAGGATCCTTGCTCTCATACTTCTTGCACAACGTGTCCCCCCCTCCTTTGCAGTAGCCTTGTGACTTACGTACTGAAGATGCGGGTTGGGGATGGTGTTGACAAGCAACCTGTAGGCCTGCCTGTCCTTCTTCTTCCACTCCTCATACGTCACCGCTGCAGCTGTAGATGAACTTGTATCTGCTGTACCTTTTTCCAGCGTCTTCCCCGCCACCATCTCAGCTACGGTGATGCCTTTTGCCTGTGGAGGCGGAGCGCGCTCGTCGCCGCTCACAACCTCCCACAAGCCCCTCTCCTCCAAAAGGAGGCGGGTACGGATCTTCCAAAACGTGAAGTTAGCGTGTCCTTCCAGCCTCTCCAAGGGCTGGGCTGCTGTTACCACGCTTGCTGCTGCCATTTTGAGCTTTGGTGATGCTCAACGCTGCCCTTGGGTGGCGGCGCTACCCCTGCTTCTACTGCTGCTTCTGCCAGAAATCTGTCTGACAGAAAATGGACTGTAGATGCTAGCAGACTGGGAATTTGGAAAAACTGAGCCCACCACTGGAAAATTCAGCTCAAAACCTCTCCGATCGACTCATAAAACAGGGTCATCAACAGGGGATTTTGATAGATATGCCCTCTTGAAAACAGTGTGTGCTTCTGCTCCTACTCCAACTCAGACCAGCCAGCTTGTAAACGGCGTTTCTCTCAAAAGAATCAATGGAATGCAATTTTTTTGGCACCAATGGAAAGCGCAGAAAAAATAATACAGTTCGCATGTGCCAATTTTTAAATTTTACAAAGAAACGAGAGAGTTATGGTCATCACAAGGCGACAGTCTTACTCATAGAGAAGAGTGTAGCCCTGGCCGACCTCGTTTTGAGCATAACTCTCAGTCCGACTGTTGGATTGTCACGATCTTGGGCTCGTTGGAAAGTTTGTCTCACAAACTTGAAGATCTAGTGGTCGATTGTCAAATTTGGTCAAGGTTTGATCCTAACCTGTCACTCTCAAAGTGACGGCCTGTGCTGGCTGAATCTGGCAGAATCTGGCTCTGATACCAAATGTTGGAATTGGAGGAGAGAGGGAGCCTTGGAGCAACGAGCATGTGGGACTGAAAGGGCATCACTTGTGCTGAAGAATGGTTGTTGAATCACTTAAAATGATGGAGTGCATATAGAGTTAGAGCTTGGGCAAGTCAGCCCTCTCACAAGCCACACCACTTAGCCATGGAGGCTAAGACTCACACACTAGAGTCCACAATCTCACACAAGGGAGAAAATCAGTCCAACAATCAGGCTGACCAGTCACATACGACCTAGAGAGCTAGAGAATGCTCTCATGGCACACTCCTAGTGCTTACATCACCCAAAAATCCATGGAGAATCGCCATGTGTCCATGGCTAGCACACAAGGATCTCACCTCGCCTAAAAAGTAAGGAGAGGTACCTTTATCCTAGTCAGCACACTCTGACAAGGCAATCCTAAGACCAAGGACCTTTTTGGATATTTCTCCCATCAGGTCTTGACCCTGGACCTCTTGCCTTTTTCTTTTCTCAGGCTAAGGCATGGAGCCATCGCCCATGGCCACCTAGACATCCGCGATCCATGACCCCCGAAACTTCGAAAATTCATATCTCCCAATCCGACCGTTGGATCGGCTTGAAACCTGGACTGTAGATAATTTGCCACCTGATCTTTCCAACGGTGAAGACAGATGGACTATCGGAGCACACATCTGCAAGTTTCATGGAACTTGCTCCTGTGGACCTGAAACAGAGCCGGACGGCTCCTTTCCCAACATACCCATGGTCACCTAAGCACTAGCGGTTGATGATCCCAGAAATTCTGAAAATTCACATCACTCAGTCCCATTTTTGGATCAGCCTGAGACATAGACGGAACATATTTTTACACCTGATCTTTTGAATGATGAAGTCCGATTAACGATGGGAGCAAGCATCTACTAGTTTCTTGGAACTTACTCTTGTGGATCTGAAACTAAACCTCATGGTCCATTTCCAACACCTTTTTTCCTAGTAAACACACCTAAAAAAGCAATGATTAGATCAATGTCCTTTATAGATATGTATTCAATGAAGTTTTCATACTAGACCTCTTGGCCTTTTCCTTTCTCACGCTAAGAAATGTTGTCGTTGTTCATGGTTATCCACTTATTGGCAACTAATGATCCTGGAGAACTTTACATTAATGTCTATGAATTCGAGTGTTGGATTGGCCGAAACTTGGACCATCCATATGTTCCATATCATCTTTCCAATGGTGAAGTCAGATTGATCATTAGAGTACGTCTCTGGTAATTTGTTGGAACATGCTCTTGTGGACTTGAAAGTTAGTCAGACTGTCCAATTTCCAATAATCTACCATCTTGTTACAGTAAGAGTGGATAGAGTTTATATGCCTTCATGCAGAATTACTATTTCTCACGAGTCACGTACTCGGTGTACAAGTCAACAACCTTCTTGATGGAAATTAGGCCATCTCATTCAATTTGAGGTCTGCAAGAGCCAATGACATGAAAATACCATCACACATGGAAAAGTAGACTTGTTCTCCGACTGTCATAGTAGGGGAAGGATCATGAGAGATTGGAGCATGAAAGATGTGTACTCTACCTGCTTTGTTAGCTACTGTTTTTGCTGCCTTTTTTAATATTGTTGGTTGTAATGACATTGCTCTCATTGAAGACATCCCTTGGGATGCTGACATGGCTAGTATCCCTCTCATAGAGGGGATACGCTTTCCTTGCCACGTCATAACCAAACATCAGCATTTGTGTACTCTTTGCATCCCAGTTTTGCCGATTCTTCTTGGGCACGTGCACGTGTGCCAAGCTGTTAGATGCTAAGAGATTACCCACGTTCACCTTGTTACCGAACCACACTCCGTATGGTGTAATTTACTCTCTTGTCTTGGTTGGTCTGTGGTACTTGATGTACACCGCAGTACTCACTACTTTAACCTAGAAGTAATAGGTGCAATGAGTGACGTGCAACATACAGTACATTGTTTCAACGATGGTGTGGTTGGCATAATCTATAACACTATTATTCTACGATGAGTATGGTATGGTATCCTGTGCCTTGATGCCAAGTGTAGTGAGATAATCTTGAAACTCCTCACTTACATACTTTCTACCATAGTTGCTATGTATACCTTGATTTCCTTCTTACTATGGTTCTCCACTATTTCCTTAAAATTATTGAACCTATCAAAGTGCTGGTCCTTGGAAGAAAGGAAGTACACCATAGTATAATGGCTACAATCATAAATGGAGATCATAGCCATGTATGTCCCTTGTGAAACTGGACTAATGGAGTTCGTGGAGTTTTCATGTATGCTTCCAATTGTTTATATTTACTTATAGTTTAATTTGATCTTTTTCAGTGGCTGATCCCATTTTCAACAATACTTGAGCACGTGATTTGCTCGGCAATATGCCATGAGGCTTAGCTTCAGGTCCATTGGACCAAGTTCCAGAAAAATACTAAAAAACCTGCTACGATCAAATCCAACTGCACCATTCAAAAGATCAGATGGCAATATGTTTATGGTCCAAGTTTCAGGCCGATCCAACGGTCGGATTAGGAGATATCAAATTTCAAAATGTTTGGGGTCATCTACCGTCTGTGTCTAGGTGACCATGGGTGACGGCTCCATGCCTTAGCTTGAGAAAAGAAAAAGGTAAGAGGTCCAGGGTCAAGACGTGATGGGACAAATACCCAGCTGTTCGGAGATTTTGATATTAAATATTTTTACCCTAGTTGAACTTCATCGAATTTGACTTGCACGTCGAATCCAAAAGACCATGAAAACAATTTTAAAACTCATATATCCAATTCAAGAGACCAGCCGTGAAATGTACTCTCAGCTTCTTATGGTTCCTGCTCTGCCTTGTTTGGTGCTCGTCGTACCTGGACACAACGAGAAAAGTAGCTAATCGAAGAAAAACAATGAGTTCAAGTTTCGATTTTTGTATTTCGAAGTTCGGATTGTCAAACATGCAAACGAGCATAAAAAGCATTGTTTAGCATGCGACAGTATCTTTCGCAATGGACTGCGAAGATCGTGGAGGTCGGCGCGCACTTGACCGCAGAGATTGTAGTCAGAATCTATGCGGTCCACTGTACGCTCATGCCATTGGCCAGAATTCTGACATGCTGCAGCAGGGTTTGGCCACTCTCACGAGGTCGGCGCGCTCACCAACAGAATGGCGACGTCGAAATCACAGTTCACTAAAAAGACGAACTAGTCCCGATGTCAAAATTAAAGGACAACCGAGCCATTGCTGGTCGAATTAAATGGAACACGAAATATATTAAACCCTGGTCAAAATTAAGGAACATTAAATTCTTAAAAACATGGACATTGAATTTAATGAGCAGTAGGGTATCCAAAAAGGTCCTAGCTTATTGGGTTGCCTTGTCAGTGTGTTCGGACTCGACAAAGGTACATCTCCATACTTTGTAGATGAGGTGAGATCCTTGTATGCTAGTCATGGATACATGGTAATTCTCCATGGATTTCTGGGTTGGTTGACCACTAGAAGTGTGTCATGAGAGCATTTACTACCTCACTAGGTCGTGTGTGAGTGGTCAACCTAATTTATAGGCTGATTTCCTCTCTTCTATGAGATAATGGACTCAAATGTACGAGCGTTTGCCCCCATGACTAGGTAGTGTGGCCTCTGAGAGGGCAAACTTATTAAACTCTAGCTATATATGAACTCTATCATTTTGAGAGATTCGACAACCATTCTTCAGCAAAGTTGATATCCTTTCAGTCCAATATTCTCGTTGCTCTAACATCATCTCTCTCCTCCAGATCCAACACTTGACATCGGAGTAAGATTCTCCCTGTTTCAGCTAGTGAAGGCCATCACTTTGAGAGTAATAGGTTAGATTCAAACCATGAATAAACTTGACATTCTACCAGTGGACTGTGAAGTTCCTGAGACAAGTTTCCTAGTACGTTTGGGAAGAAACTCCCGTTTCTTCCCAAACGTACTCCTAAGCGTTTCATTGATGCAAACATCTTTGCATTCCATCAATACGTTTGGGAGAAACACTGGTTACAAGTTGGCTGGTCTGACCTGGAGTAAGAGCAGTGGCATGTCCTATTTTCAAAAGGGCATTCCTTTCAAACTCCCTCATTAATGATCTTTTTTTATGGGTCCATCTAAAATGATTTAAGCTGAATTGTCTAGTGGTGGACTCAGTTTTTCCAAATTCCTGGACTGTTGGCCTCTACAGTCCATTTTATATCAGACAAATGTCGGGCAGAGGCAGCTGCAAAAACAAGGATTATGCCGCTTTGAAGGACGAGTTCAGCATCACCAAGGCTTTCAATGGCGGCAGCAGGTGTGGTGACAGCAGCATAGTCCTTGGAGAGACTGGATGGATGTGCCCCTTCACATTTTAGAAGATCCGTATCCGTATCCTATTGGAGGAGAGGGGCTTGGAGGAGGTAGTGAGTGGCAATGAGCCAGGTCCAAATCCACAAGCAAAAGGCATCACCGCAATGCAGGTAGTGGCAAGAAAGACACTACTGAAAGATGTAGTAGATGCAAGTCACTTACAAGTACAACAGCAGCGTATGAGGAGTAGAAAAAGAAGAACAGGCAGGCCTACATGTTGCTTGTCAACATTATATCCAACCCGCATCTTCAGTCAATGAGTGACAAGGCTATAGCAAAGGAGGGGTGGGATGTGTTGTGTAACAAGTACGAGAGCAAGGATCGAGTATTTCTCATGTTATAGGAGACGATGATGGCATTGAAAATACAGGATGGTGAAGGGATGGAGGCATACCTGGACAGGGAAAAGGATTTGGTGAAGCAGCTGATAGCGGTTGAGACTCCTGTGGAAGAGATACGTGTCATGCTCCTCTTCTTGAGGAGACTCCGAATGAGGTATGATATGGTGTAAGAGACGTTGGAATGTCAGCCAACTCTCGACCTGGACTTCATCTACACACACCTGGTACATGTAGAACTGTCTTCTAATAAAGGAAATCGCAACAATGGATGTAGTAGAGAAGCAGGTTTCATGGCAATGGACTCACGCAACTAGCAGAAACAAAAACTTTCTGGGCAGTAAAGAGAAGAAGAAGGTCAAGTGCCACTAATGCAAAATATAGGAGCACTATAAGAAAGAGTGTAATAGGGACCACAAGGAGCAGGAGCAGCATCAACAGCAAAAGTAATAGTCTCCGTAGCTGTTGTAGTAGTAGTCACAACAACATCAGTAGCAGCAACAACAGAACGAGGCTTGAGTGTTCCACTTTGGCAACATGAACATGGCTAAGAGGTGTGCGACCGCCTCTTCATTGCAAATTTAGACACGTCCCAGGTTTGTGAAGGCGGACCTAGCATGGTACAAGGACTCGGGTCGCACCGAGAGTCTGACACACCACAAGGAGTGGTTTTTGCAGTTCTTGTCAATCCCCCCTCAACCTATTGCTTTTGATGATGATCGGGTGGTGTATGCTAAGGGGATTAGGATTTTGGAGATGTGGTTGGAGATCTTGCATGGTATTGAAATAGGAGTGTCCAATGGCATGCTCCATGTACGTCATGTTGTGTTCAACCTTCTCTTAGTCTCCTCTCTCACCAACACAAGACTGTACGTCATCTTTGACAATGACTACACCCACATCCTCGACAAGGACATAGGAGAGGAGCTAGCCAGGACAGTGAAGGAGGGGGACATGCACCACCTACAAGGAGCAACTTAGATCACTTCCAAGCACACACTTGTAATAGTGATGCAGGCAACAGATGGTAAGATCTAGAATGCCCGCTATGGCCACATCGGCATGCGTGCCTCGTAGATGCTTCAAGCAGAGTAGATGGTGTATGACTTGTCCACCATCTCCAACTTTGAGCAGCTATTATGCATCGGCTGTTTTGAGGAAAAGTAGTACTGCAGGACGTTCTTTAGGGTATAGGAGTACACAAAAGAGGTGCTAGAATTAGTCCACACAAACCAATGTGGCGTGATGAAGACCCAGAGCTTTGGACACTCTAGGTATTTTTTGACATTCATTGATGAATTCAGCCCTTATACTTCTATGTACTTCCTTTCTTCCAAGGACCAATGCTTTGACAGGTTAAAGGAATTCAAGGCAATTGTGGAGAACCAGACTGGCAAGAAAATCAAGGTACTATGTAGCGACCGCACAGAGCAAGGAGTTCTAAGACTACCTCACAGTAACTGGCGTCAAGGCACAGTGTACCGCGCCATACTCACCAAAGCAGATGGGTATAAAAAAATATGCCAACCGTACTATCGTTAAGTCAACACGCTCCATGCTACATGCGGCTTGGCTCACACATGACTTCTAGGCCAAAGCAGTGTGCACTGCGGTATACATCAAGAGCCGCAGTCTAACAAAGGCGCTAGATGAGATGACACCGTATAAGGCGTGGTTTGGCCAAAAGCCGAGCGTGGGTCATCTCCATGCCTTTGGCAGCTTGGCGCACATACATATGTCCAAGGAGAAATGGCAGAAGTAGGATGCATAGAGGGCACAGATATGAATGATTGACAATGACATGGCAAGAAAAACATATTACCTCTATGAAAGGGATACACGCCACGTGATCATCTCGAAGGATGTCGTCTTCAACAAGCACAACATCATTGGTACCAACGTTGCTTATGAAGAAGAAATAGAATCAGTAGTTGATAAGTGTTGGGAAAGGAGCCATCCGGCTCAATTTCAGGTCCACAGGAGCAAGTTCCAGGAACCTTCCAGATGCCTGCTCTGATCATCCGTCTTCACCGGTCCGAGATGAGGTGGCAAATTATCTACAGTCCAAGTTTCAGGCCGATCCAACAGTCCGATTGGGAGATATGAATTTTCGAAGTTTCAGGGGTCATGGACCGCCGATGTCTGGGTGGCCATGGGTGATGGCTCCATGCCTTAGCTTGAGAAAAGAAAAAGGCAAGAGGTCCAGGGTCAAGACCTGATGGGAGAAATATCCAAAAAGGTCCTTGGTCTTAGGATTGCCTTGTCAGAGTGTGCTGACTAGGATAAAGGTACCTCTCCTTACTNTTCACCGGTCCGAGATGAGGTGGCAAATTATCTACAGTCCAAGTTTCAGGCCGATCCAACAGTCCGATTGGGAGATATGAATTTTCGAAGTTTCAGGGGTCATGGACCGCCGATGTCTGGGTGGCCATGGGTGATGGCTCCATGCCTTAGCTTGAGAAAAGAAAAAGGCAAGAGGTCCAGGGTCAAGACCTGATGGGAGAAATATCCAAAAAGTTCCTTGGTCTTAGGATTGCCTTGTCAGAGTGTGCTGACTAGGATATGTTGGGAAAGGAGCCGTCCGGCTCTGTTTCAGGTCCACAGGAGCAAGTTCCAGGAAACTTCTAGATGCATGCTCCGATCGTCAATCGATCTTCACCATTGGAAAGATCAGGTGGCAAAGTATCTACGGTCGAAGTTTCAGGCCGATCCAACGGTCGGATTGGGAGATATGAATTTTCGAAGTTTCAGGGGTCATGGACCGCCGATGTCTGGGTGGCAACGGGCAATGGCTCCATGCCTTAGCCTGAGAAAAGAAAAAGGCAAGAGGTCCAAGGTCAAGACCTGATGGGAGAAATATCCAAAAGAGTCCTTGGTCTTAGGATTGCCTTGTCAGAGTGTGCTGACTAGGATAAAGGTACCTCACCTTACTTTTTAGGTGAGGTGAGATCCTTGTGTGCTAGCCATGGACACATGGCGATTCTCCATGAGTTTGTGGGTGATGTGACCACTAGGAGTGTGCCATGAGAGCATTCTCTAGCTCTCTAGGTCGTGTGTGACTGGTCAGCCTGATTGTTGGACTGATTTCCTCTCTTGTGTGAGATTGTGGACTCTACTGTGTGAGCCTTAGCCTCCATGGCTAAGTGGTGTGGCTTGTGAGAAGGCTGACTTGCCCAAGCTCTAGCTCTATATGTACTCCATCATTTTGAGTGATTAAACAACCATTCTTCAGCACAACTGATGCCCTTTCAGTCCCACATACTCGCTGCTCCAAGACTCCCTCTCTTCTCCAGATCCAACATTTGGTATCAGAGCCAGATTCTGCCAGATTCAGCCAGCACAGGCCGTCAGTTTGAGAGTGAAGGGTTAGGGTCAAACCTTGACCAAATTTGACAATCGACCACTGGATCTTCAAGGTCGCAAGACAAGCTTTCTAACGAGCCCAAGAGCGTGAAGATCCAACGGTCGGATTGAGAGTTATGCTGAAAACGAGGTCGGCCAGGGCTACACTCTTCTCAATGAGTAAGACTGTCGTCTTGTGATGACTATTACTCTCTCATTTCTTTGTCAAAATTAAAAAGTGGCACATGATAATTGTATTATTTTTCCTCATCTTTCCATTGGGGCAAAAATAATTGCATTCCATCGATTCGTTTGGGAGAAACGCTGTTTACAAGCTGGCTGGTCTGAGTTGGAGTAGGAGCAGAAGCATACCCTGTTTTCAAGAGGGCATATCTTTCAAAATCCCCTGTTGATGACCCTGTTTTATGGGTTGATCTGAAAAATTTTGAGCTGAATTTCCTAGTGGTGGGCTCAGTTTTTCCAAATTCCCAGTCTGCTGGTATCTACAGTCCATTTTCTGTCAGACAGATTTCTGGCAGAAGCAGCAGCAGAAGCAGAGGTAGCGCCGCCACCCAAGGGCAGCGTTGAACATCACCAAAGCTCAAAATGGCAGCAGCAGGCGTGGTAACAGTAGCCCAGTCCTTGGAGAGGCTGGAAGCACGCGCCAACTTCACGTTTTGGAAGATCCGTACCCGCCTCCTTTTGGAGGAGAGGGGCTTGTGGGAGGTGGTGAGCGGCGACGAGCGCGGTCCGCCTCCGCAGGCAAAAGGCATGATCGCAGCTCAGGTGGTGGCGGGGAAGACGTCGCAGAAAGGTGCAGCAGATGCAAGTTCATCTACAACTGCAGCGGCGGCGTATGAGGAGTGGAAGAAGAAGGACAGGCAGGCCTACAGGTTGCTTGTCAACACCATCTCCAACCCGCATCTTCAGTACGTGAGTGACAAGGCTACTGCAAAGGAGGGGTGGGACACGTTGTGCAAGAAGTATGAGAGCAAGGATCCTGCATTCCTCATGCTTTTGGAGGAAAAGATGATGGCGCTGAAAATGCAGGGTGGTGAAGGGATGGAGGCGTACCTGGACAGGGCAAAGGAGCTGGCGAAGCAGCTGAGAGCGGCCGGCAACCCCGTGGAAGAGACGCGCTTCATCCTCCTCTTGCTGAGGGGACTCCCAACCAGCTATGACACGGTACGAGAGACGCTAGAGTGCCAGCTAACTCTCGACCTCGACTTCATCTACACACACCTGGTGCAAGTGGAACTGCGTCGCAATGCCGCAAAACGCAATGGCGGCAACAGCAACAGTGAAGCAGCTTTCATGGCGATGGGCTCACGCAACCAGCAGCAGCAGCAGTCCGGGCAGCAGAGAGGCAAGAAGAAGGGCAAGTGCCATTATTGCCAGAAAGAGGGGCACTACAAGAAAGAGTGCTTCAAGTTGAAGAGGGACAAGAAGGAGCAGCAGCAGGAGCAGCAGCAAAAGCAGCAATCTCCACAGCAACAGCAGCAGCAGTCACAGCAACGTCAGCAGCACCAGCAGCAGCAGCAAGAGAACCAGACTGGCGTGTGCCATTTTGGCAACATGAACGTGGCCAAGGAGGTGCGCGACCGCCCCTTCATGGCGAAGTATGACATGTCGCAGGAGGAGAAGGCGGATCTGGCGTGGTACAAAGACTCTGGGTGTACCAAGAGTCTGACGTACCACAGGTAGTGGTTTACGCAGTTGCTGTCCATCCCTCCCCGTCCTATCGCTTTGGGTGATGATCGGGTGCTGTATGCTGAAGGGATTAGGATTGTGGAGATGTAGTTGGAGACCCCGCGTGGCATTGAAGTGGGAGTGTTCCATGGCGTGCTATACGTACCTAATGCTGCATTCAACCTCCTCTCACTCTCCTCTCTTACAAACACAGGACTGCGCGTCGTCTTCGATGATGACTATGGCTACATCCTCAACAAGGATACAGGAGAGGAGTTGGCCAGGTCGGTGAAGGAGGGCGACATGTACCGCCTGCTGGAGGCGACCAAGATCCCGCGTGAGCAGAGTCTTGCAGCAGTGGTGCAGGCGACAGATGGTGAGATCTGGCATGCGCGCTACGGCCACATCGGCATGCGTGCCTTGCAGCAGCTTCAAGCAAAGCAGATGGTGCGTGACCTGCCTACCATCTCTAACTTTGAACAGCAGCTGTGCATCGGCTGTTTGGAGGGGAAGCAGCACTGGGAGGCGTTCTCTGGAGCAGGGGAGCGTGCGAAGGAGGTGTTGGAGCTGGTCCACACGGACCTGTGTAGACCGATGCAGACCCAGAGCTTTGCAGGCTCTAGGTATTTCCTGACCTTCATTGATGATTTCAGCCGTTACACTGCTGTGTACTTCCTTCCTTCCAAGGACCATTGCTTTGACAGGTTCAAGGAGTTCAAGGCCATGGTGGAGAACCAGACTTGCAAGAAGATCAAGGCGTTGCGCATTGATCGCGGTGGAGAGTACCTGAGCGAGGAGTTCCAGGACTACCTCGCAGCAGCTGGCATCAAGGCGCAGCGTACCGCGCCGTACTTGCCGTAGCAGAACGATGTAGCAGAACGCGCCAACCGTACCATTGTGGAGTCGGCGCGCTCCATGCTGCATGCGGCTCGACTGACCTACGACTTCTGGGCTGAAGCAGTGAGCACTGCGGTCTACATCAAGAACCGCAGTCCAACTAAGGCGCTAGAGCGGATGACGCCGTACGAGGCGTGGTTCGGCAAGAAACCGAGCGTGGGTCATCTTCGAGCATTTGGAAGCCTGAGGCACATGCACGTGTCCAAGGAGAAGCGGCAGAAATGGGACGCAAAGAGTGCGCAGATGCTGATGATTGGCTTTGACGTGGCAAGCAAGGCCTATCGCCTCTATGAGAGGGATACAGGTCACTTCATCATCTCCAGGGATGTCGTCTTCAACGAGAGAAACGTCATCGGCACCAACATTGTTTGTGAAGAGGCAGCAGAACCAGCAGCTGACGAGATAGTGGGAGCAGAAATCCTTCCTGACCCACTCTCTCCCGATCCTTCCTCTACTGTGACAGTGGGAGAATCACTCTACTCTCCCATGTCTGATGCAGCAGATACAGCAGCCTTATGGCAGAAGCAGAGGAGGAAGATGTAGCACCACCAGCAGCAGCAGTTGTGCCAGCAGCACCGCGCCAGCCGCCCGCTATCGCTCCAGCACCAGGTCACAGGTACCCTCTTAGGGTGCGTTACAAGCCTGGTGAACACGGCCATTTCTGGATGCTGCAGAAACCAGAACAGATGAACGTCGCAGTTGTAGCAGATTCAGATGAGCCAACGTCATACAAGGAGGCCATGACTGCATCGGACGTAGCAGATTGGGCGCAAGCCGTGCAGCAGGAGATACAGTCGCAGCTGGACAACGGCACGTGGGAGCTGACTGAGCGTCCACCTGGGCGTAAGGTGATCAAGTGCAAGTGGGTGTTCAAGAAGAAGCGGGGAGCAGATGGTAACCTGGAAAAGTACAAGGCGAGGCTGGTCGCCAAGGGGTACTCGCAGCAGGAGGGCATCGACTACACAGAAACTTTTGCTCCTGTTGCAAAGTTTGCCTCTGTGCGCACGCTCCTCTCTTATGCAGCAGCTGAGGATTTCGAGGTTCACCACATGGATGTCAAGACGGCATTCTTGAATGGTGACTTGGAGGAGGAGATCTACATGGAGCAGCCGGAGGGGTTCGTCATGGATGGCCAGGAGCATCTGGTTTGCAAGCTGTAGAAGTCGCTATATGGCCTCAAGCAAGCGTCGCGTGCTTGGAACCAGAAGTTGGATGCGGCGTTGTAGTGCATGGGGTTTGAGCGCAGCGAGTGTGACTACAGCGTGTATCGCTGGCAGCATCAGCATGAGATCCTCATCATCATTGTGTATGTGGATGACATGCTCCTCCTTTCAAACAGCATGTCTGCACTGCAAGAGTTCAAGGAGGGGATACAGGAGCGCTTCCAGATGTCTGATCTCAGGGAGGCGTCATACTTCCTCGGCATCCAGATCATGCGTGACCGCAAACAACGCTCTCTCTTGCTATAGCAGAGTCACTATATCAAGGACGTCCTGCAGCAGTTTGGCATGGCAGAGGCCAAACCCATCGGCACGCCGCTGGAGACGCGGCGGTACCTCGTGAGCTTCAGTGGAGAAGCAGATGCAGCTGAGCGGCACAAGTACCAGAGCGCCGTCGGCAGTCTTATGTACCTGATGGTGGCAACCAGGCCTGACCTCGCACAGGCTGTGAGCGCTGTGAGCCAGCACATGGCGAATCCCGGACCTGAGCACCAGAAGGTAGTGAAGCGGATCTTCCGCTACCTTGCTGGAACCATCAACGTTGGCATCACCTACAACGGCAACGACAACAGCATCATCGGCTACACAGATGCAGATTGGGCTTCAAATCCTCAGACCCGCAAGTCCATCTCTGGACATGTGTTTCTCATGAATGGAGGTGCCATCAGCTGGTGCAGCAAGCGACAGGTGGTCGTGGCCACCTCGAGCACAGAAGCTGAGTACGTCTCTCTCAGCTTTGGAGCCAAGGAAGCAGTTTGGCTCCAGCGTCTCATGGCGGAGATGAGTGGGAGTGTAGCAGTTCCAGTTCCTGTGCGCGTCGACNACAGATGCAGATTGGGCTTCAAATCCTGAGACCCGCAAGTCCATCTCTGGACATGTGTTTCTCATGAATGGAGGTGCCATCAGCTGGTGCAGCAAGCGACAGGTGGTCGTGGCCACCTCGAGCACAGAAGCTGAGTACGTCTCTTTCAGCTTTGGAGCCAAGGAAGCAGTTTGGCTCCAGCGTCTCATGGCGGAGATGAGTGGGAGTGTAGCAGTTCCAGTTCATGTGCACGTTGACAACCAGAGCGCAATCGCACTCGCCAAGAATCCTGAGAACCATGCACGTACAAAGCACATTGACATCGCATATCACTTCATCAGGCACATGGTGTAGGAGGGTGCTATCAAGCTGGAGTTTACTCCAACCAGCAGGCAGGTCGCTGATTTCTGCACAAAGCCAGTGACCCGTGTGAAGCAGCAGTTCTGCATGAAGGCATGTGGACTCAGCCCACTCTGACTTCGGCAAAGTGGGAGATTGTTGGGAAAGGAGCCGTCCGGCTCTGTTTCAGGTCCACAGGAGCAAGTTCCAGGAAACTTGCAGATGCTTGCTCCGATTGTCGATCCGTCTTCACCATTGGAAAGATCAGGTGGCAAATCATTTACGGTCCAAGTTTCAGGCCGATCCAATGGTCGGATTGGGAGATATGAATTTTCGAAGTTTCAGGGGTCATGGACCGCCGATGTCTGGGTGGCCATGGGCAATTGCTCCATGCCTTAGCCTGAGAAAAGAAAAAGGCAAGAGGTCCAAGGTCAAGACCTGATGGGAGAAATATCCAAAAGAGTCCTTGGTCTTAGGATTGCCTTGTCTGAGTGTGCTGACTAGGATAAAGGTACCTCACCTTACTTTTTAGGTGAGGTGAGATCCTTGTGTGCTAGCCATGGACACATGGTGATTCTCCATGAGTTTGTGGGTGATGTGACCACTAGGAGTGTGCCATGAGAGCATTCTCTAGCTCTCTAGGTCGTGTGTGACTGGTTAGCCTGATTGTTGGACTGATTTCTTCTCTTGTGTGAGATTGTGGACTCTACTGTGTGAGCCTTAGCCTCCATGGCTAAGTGGTGTGGCTTTTGAGAGGGCTGACTTGCCAAAGCTCTAGCTCTATATGTACTCCATAATTTTGAGTGATTCAACAACCATTCTTCAGCACAATTGATGCCCTTTCAGTCCCACATACTTGCTGCTCCAAGACTCCCTCTCTCCTCCAGATCCAACAGGATAAAGGTACCTCTCCTTACTTTTTAGGTGAGATGAGATCCTTGTGTGCTAGCCATGGACACATGGCGATTCTCCATGGGTTTGTGGGTGATGTGACCACTAGGAGTGTGCCATGAGAGTATTCTCTAGCTCTCTAGGTCGTGTGTGACTGGTCAGCCTGATTGTTAGGCTGATTTCCTCCCTTGTATGAGATTGTGGACTCTAGTGTATGAGCCTTAGCCTCCATGGCTAAGTGGTGTGGCTTGTGAGAGGGCTGACTTGCCCAAGCTCTAGCTCTATATGTACTCAATAATTTTGAGTGATTCAAAAACCATTCTTCAGCACAACGGATGTCCTTTCAGTCCCACATGCTCGCTGCTCCAAGACTCCTTGTCTCCTCCACATCCAACAATAAGGTAGTGGGAGAAGATACCCTTCAATTTCCGATGCAGCAGATACAATGGCCTCATCGGGAGTAGCGGTAGAACCACCAATCGCATTAGTTGTACTAGTAGCACCGCGCCAACCGACTGCTGATGCTCTAGCACCAGGTCGCTGGTGCCCTCTCAGAGCACACTACAAGTCATAGGAAGGTTCTAGATGCTGTAGAAACCGGAACAGATGAATATCGCATTTGTTGTAGATTGAGATACGCTAACATCCTACAAAGAGGCGATAGTTATACCTGATATAGCTGATTTGGTGCAAACTGTACACCAAGAGATACAGTCCTAGCTGGAAAACGGCACGTGGGAGCTGACTGAGCGTCCACCTAGGCGCAAGGTGATCAAGTGCAAATGTGTGTTTAAAAAGAAGTAAGGAGAAGATGAGAATCTCAAGAGTTACAAGACAAGGCTGGTCGCCAAGGTCTACTAGTTGATTCCAAGAGGGCATCAACTAAACTGAAACTTTTGCTCCTGTTGTAAATTTTTCTTATGTATGTACTCTCCTCTCTTATGTAGTAGCTGAGGACTTCAAGATCTACCATATGGATGTCAATATGACATTCTTGAATGTTGATTTGGAGGAGGATATCTACATGGAGTAGCAAGGGGGATTCATCATGGATGGCCTAGAGAACCTGGTTTGTAGGATGCAGAAGACGCTGTATGGCCTCAAGCAAGTTTTGCATTCTTGGAATCAGAAGTTTGATGCAGTAATACAGTACATGGGGGTTGAGTGCAACAAATGTGACTACAATGTCTATTGCTGGCAGCATGAGTATGAGGTCGTTATCCTCATTGTGTATGTGGATGACATGTTCCTCCTTCCCAACAACATGTTCGCACTATAGGAGTTCAAGGAAGCACTACAAGAGTATTTATAGATGTGTGATCACGGGAAGGCATCTAGATCACATGTAACTGTAAATCATGATCTCTGTCACTACAGTAGAATCGTTGCATCAAGGACGTACTGTAGTGGTTTGCCATGGCAAAAGAAAAACCCATCGTCATGCCACTTGAAACGAGGTAGGACCTTGTGAGATTGAGTGGAGAATCAGATGTAGTAGAATGGCAAAAGTACCAGAGCACCGTCGAAAGTCTCATGTTCCTTAGGGTAGCAACAAGGACAGACTTTGCGCAGACTCAGAGTTGTGTGAGCCAGCACATGGCAAACCCCGGACCTGAGCACCAGAAGGCGGTGAAGCAGATCTTCTGCTACCTTTTTGGAACGATCTATATCGGTATTACCTACAATGAAAACAATAGTAGTATCAATGGATACATAAACGCAGGTTGGATTTCAAGTCCTAAGGATCATGAGTCCATATCTGTACATGTGGTTCTCATGTATGGAGGTACCATAAGCTTGTGTAGTAAGCAACAGGTGGCTGTGGCAACCTAAAACATAGAATGTGACTATGTGTCTCTCAGCTTTCGAGCAAAGGAAGTAATTTGACTCTATTATTTCACGGCGGAGATACGTGGGAATGGAGTAGTTCCTATTCCTATGTGTTGGAATAACCAGAGCATAATCACACATGCCAAGAATCCACAGCAACATGTACGTACCAAGCATATTGACATCGACTATCCTTTCATTAGGCACATGGTGTAGAAGGGTGTTATCAAGATGGTGTTTATTCTAACTAGCAAGTAGGTCGTTGATTTCTATATCAAGCTAGAGACCCCTAAGAAGAAGTAATTTTGCATGAAGGCATGTAGAATCAATCCACTCTAATTATGGAAAAGTGGGAGATTATTGGGAAATGGACCATCTGGCTCAGTTTCAGGTCCATAATAGCACGTTCCTGGATACTCTTAGATGCCTGCTCGATCGACAATCCAACTTCACCATTAGAAAGATCATGTGGCAAGATATCTACACTCGAAGTTTCATGCCGATCTAACGGTCGGATTCGGAGATATGAATGTTCAAAATATCCTCGGTCATCGACCGTAGGGGTCTGGGTGACCATGGATGACGGCTCCATGCCTTAGTTTGTGAAGAGAAAAAGGCACGAGGTCCAGGGTGAAAACCCGATGGGGAAAATATCCAACAAGGTCCTAGATTCTTGGCCTATCTTGTTAGTGTGTGCTGACTAGGAAAAAGGCACCTCTCCTTACGTTTTAGGTGAGATGAAATCCTTTCATGCTAGACATGGACACCTGGCGATTCTTCATGAGTTTGTGGATTATGTGACCACTACGAGTGTACCATGAGAGCATTTCTCTAGGTCGTGTTTGAGTGGTCAGCCTGATTGCTATGCTGATTTCCTCTCGTCTATGAGATTATGGACTCTAGTGTGTGATCCTTCGCCTCCATAGCTAAGTAGTGTGGCTTGTGAGAGGGCTGACTTGTCCAAGCTATAGCTCTATATATACTCCATCATTTTGAGTGATTGCACAACCATCCTTCAGCACAATTGATTTCCTTTCATTTCTACATCCTTGTTGCTCCAAGGATACCCTCGTCCTCCAGATCCAACATGGCTACCCGCCTATCTTGAACCTATCTTTCATGGACTTTAAACGAGTGAGCAATTGAAGTTGATGGCCTTGAAGAATTCATAATTTAACAATGGCATGATTGTCCAAAAAAGGGAAATCTACTACTAACCTAGTATTTTCTTTAAAAAATCTCCCCTTACATTTCATAAAGTATTATCTGAACAGTAATGGCACATGTTATAGTGATGATATGATCGATACCAGAAATAACAGAAGTTGTAGAAATAGGAGGAATAAAAAACTATAAACTACGTCATGTTTATCATTGTAAATGTTTTATACATCTCTCTGAAAAAACACTACATCCTCTTGAAGCAAACACATCACTCATGCCAATTAGTACTTTAAATTTACCAGTTTGTTGTTTTTCCCATTGTCTCTTTTGGACGTAACCACATCGGACTTGTTTATAATTAATAACAAAGTATTTGCCAATTTAATTAAGGCCCTTAATCACCAACCATGTAAAAAGTTCATGTTTGTAACTGACATAGTGAACATAAAATACTTGTCATTATAATCGTGAATCTTAGAGTTCAGATTTGTGAATCTTGAGTACATAGATTCGTAAAACTTGGATTCATGAATCTTTGCAAAAGATTCACAAATTGGAATATGATACATGGATTTAATTCGAGATTTCGATTCTTCTAAAAGACTGGCAAATCTGGCATTGTGTGCACCATTATCCATAAGGCATACAAGGTACCTGTTTTAAATGACCTTGGCTATGGTACATACTAGTTATGAGCCTTTGATGTGAAGCTTCTATTCATATCAATGGATATCTGGACTGCCATCTGTCCTGGGTCTGATGATGTTTATGAATCACAAGAAACCACAACGTAAGAAATATAATATTGGCGGGAACAATCATAAGTATTAGATGAGGGGAAGAATGGTAGCATATGAGCAATGTTAACTGGCCTAAAATAACAGACAAGAAAGCGAGGCGGACATAATGGCACATGCCGACTACTCATAGTATTTCAACGAGGAGGAGATATCACAATTAGAATCAAGGTTCCACACAAAGCAGTTTAAATGAATCTCTTTCTTGTATCATGTTTTTATCATCTGGTCAATCTTGCCAGAGGAAGTGACTCCTGGATCTTAGACCAACCAATGGTTCTTTAGTGTATGCCTTTGGTAGACAACTCTATGAGGATTCTAAAAGGTAAGAACTGTAATGAATCACATGCAACTGACAGGTACTTAAAGTCCCAGAGTCAGCCTCTAGCCTATGCACGCAATGGCTCCTTGGATGAGCCACGTTGGGTCCCAGTCACCAAGAAGGATCTTGGAATGTTTTGAGATGTCTCTCAGAACCTTCATGTCCCTCTTTTCGATACTAGACTGGGATTCGACCTAGTGAGTTCTCACTCAAGAGACTAACTCTTGGATATCTACACCATAAGGAGTTTTCCTATGTTGTGTTTTCTATCTATACATCCTCCTTGTCTACATGGCGCCCTCTGTCATCCTATACCCTAAACCCAAAACCTTGTCCAAACCAAGATGACTTGCTCCAAAAGAGCAGTGCATGTGTTGTCTATCCGGACAAGACTTATGATACTTATTCTATGGAAACTATGCTTGCCTTCCAAATATTACTTATGGATAAGGGATATATCAGATCAACAAACTCTCCGTTGTACATCTGTCCATTTGATGTGAGACATCTTCTCTCTCCTGCTATCTTGGCCTTTGTTTTCATGTGCTCTGTTGACCATATCGATACCTCGAATACCTATAGAATACAATTTGCTATTAAGCATCTTGGCCATGCAATCTCCGAGCATCTTCTTAGTTTTCATGTATTCGAGGTCCACTATCTCCTTTGCGACCTTATCACGTGAGTAGTGGTACCTGATGTCGATGTATTTGGTCTGCCTACAGATGACA
Source organism: Penium margaritaceum (assembly GCA_023375785.1). NCBI lineage: Eukaryota > Viridiplantae > Streptophyta > Zygnematophyceae > Desmidiales > Peniaceae > Penium > Penium margaritaceum. The sequence goes on along the minus strand of SZWC01004536.1, from coordinate 45,234 downwards.
TCATCCTATGCCATTTTCATGACACTCTTGTTGTCAATCAGGACCACCGTTACTTCCATGTGTCGTACTTCCATCTCGGGAAGCAAGCTGTGGAGCCACGATGTCTCCTTGCATGCTTTTGACAAAGTGGTGTACTTTGTCTTAACAGCAGAGAGGGTGACACAATCTTGCTTTCTACTTGTCCAAGAGATTGTACAATTATTTAAGAGACATGCAAACCCCAAGGTAGATGTTCTATCATCGTTTCTCCCTCTCCTGTTGGTGTTCATATAGTGTACGAGGCACAGTAGGTCAGATCCTTATTGGCTTCCCAACGGGAGTCCCATGTGTCATGTCTTTTGTTGATAGTGCATAATGTGTTTCACTACTTGACAGTCCCACATGATAGGAAATGTCAAGGCATGTTCCCACCATGACATACACAAGGTTACCAACAACACACTCGTAGGGAATGTTCTCCATCTCATACCGTTCTGCTTTCGTACTTGGGCTCATGGAGGAAGAGAGCTTGTACTCTATTGTCATGGGTATGCTGATGGGCTAATAGTCATCCATGTTATAGTACTTAAGGACCTCCATATGTATTTGGTCTTATTCAGTTGAATGGTACCTGCTGCTCGATTGTGGTAGACAGTTATTCCAAGGTAAAACTTGAGAGGATCCATGTCCTTCATCTACAACCTGCTTTAGAGATCTGACTTCAGCTTGTCAGCATCTTGACTGACGACGACTACATGGTCAGGTCATCAACGTATAATATAATCAACTTCAAGCCTCGCTCATCCTCTTGCATGTAGACACTAGGGTTGATCTGGCAGTGTGTAAAGGTGAGCCCAGTCATGAAGCCGTCCATCTCCTTGTACCATATCCTTAGGGCCTTTTTAAGTCTATAGAGCACTTTCACGCGTTTGGGCTGTTGGGAGCCTTCACTCCCTCAGGTACTTCCATGAGTACCTCTTTGTCAAGCTTGCAATAGAGAAAACCTGACCCAACATCCATCTAGTGGACCTCTACATCGTTTGTAGCAGCGATGTCCAACGTGGATTTGATGGAGGCAAAGGTGGGAGGCACGAAGGTCACCTTGTAATTTGCGCCTACATACTCGGAAAACCCTTTCGCCCCAACTGTTGCCTTGAACTTGTCAATAGTGCCATCTTGCTTGAACTTCTCCCGTAGCACCTCCTCGACCCTACTACATGGGTATTTGGGGGCATGTCCACCAGAACCCACATTTTCTTCTCTTGAATGGATGTGAATTCACTATCTACGGTCTCCTACTTGGCCACATCTGGCATGTTCATGACCTCTCCTATGGTCACAGGCTCTCCTTGAGCCAAGCATGACCAGCTAAGTTTGGTCCATTTTGTACTCTCAACATCGTACTTAGGTGAAGGATTCTTCTAGCGTGTGCTACACTAGAATGGGGTTGGTGGTAACTCAAGGCTCAGCTACTTCTCTTACTCTTATGGTGCTGATGATGCATTCTTTGATAAAGAGCCACGGGCTTTGAAGTTCAACCCAAAGGCTTCAAACGACTCAGACTCTATCTCAGAGTTGATTGTTGTGTCATTCTCCACAGCCACTCTCCCTCCCATATCATCATTCTGCTTTACTGGTGCCATCTGCGAGTTGTAGGCTCTCTGATCACCTGACTCGAGCAACACAATCCAGTCTCCAGATTTTGGAGCATGGATAAGATCTAACACCTCTCCCTTGTCAAGCATCCTTGATCAAACTTGATGTCTCGACTTCTGATGAGCTTTCCAATTGCTTGGTCCCATAGCATGTACGCCTTATATGTAGTGTCATATCCGAACTTTACACACTTGCGAGGCTGTGTATCTAGATTTCCACTTCTTTCTCCTGCTTGGATCTTTGCCCAGGCACTCTGAAAAACATTCCTCAAGTGTGAGGCTTTTGGCTCCTTCCCTGACCAAGTCTCTTTTGACGTCCTCTGCTAGTTCTATTGTCGTTTCTTGCCTTATCTTCCAATCGTGGCTACTAGAGTAACATTCAGAAGGTAGAAATTACTTCTTACAGCTTTAACTGACAAGCAAGGTGGAAGTTTGGCGTCAACCAGCATGTTTTGTATCATGCCGAGGATAGTTTGGTTCATCCACTTGACAATGCCATTGCTCAAAGGGGTGAAAGACGAAGTGGTCTAAGATTGATGCCGTATTGGCTCAGCCAACCCTTGCATATCTTGTACTCACCATCAATGTCCGTGCATAGTGCTTTTGACCTTCTTGCTTGTCTCCCGCTCTACCAGGGCGATAAGTCTTATAGCTTCTCCTTGACCTCCCTCTTTTTGTCGAGGAAGTAGATCCACATCTTGCGACTATGGTCATCGATGAAGGTGAGGAAATGCTTGTGATTGTCATTTGAAGGAGTAGAAAATGATCCATACATATCAATGTGAATCAGGTCCAATATTGCTATGGCACGTTACTCATTCCGCTCAAAGGGCTTTCTCTTTGCCTTGCCTTGGAGACATGGCTCACACAGCTTCTTGCACTTTCCCTCATGCTTGGCCTTGCATCTCTCCATCCCATTAACCATTTTGTGCTGCTCCATAGGTGCAACATGCTGTTAGTCACATGGCCAAAGTGTCTGTGCTATAGCTGAGCATCTGTGTCTGTGGTGGATTTAGCCGCCATGGTGATGACCAGTGGTGCAATATCAGACTTTTGACACTTGGGGTCTTCAACTACGGCATATTCCTTGTCTCTAGTCTCAAGGGATTCGGTCTACAGTACGTAGATCCCATAAACTCTATGAATCCTGTGCAACAAGAATCTCCTTATAAGAGGAGATCTTGATATCCTTGTTCTTGACAATCGTTGTCTCTTCCTCCCTGAAGACGACCGTCATATTATGGTCCAAGATTCATGACACCGACAAGATTTTTGTCTAAAAAAAGTCATGTAGATGACATTGTCCAACTTCAAGTGTTTCTCACCACCATTCACGTTGGTATTGATCAACTTGTCTCCCTGGCCTTGTGCATGGACAAGGCTATTATTGGCTCATCTGAAGTAACGTTCGATATCTGTTATAGAGAAGAAACTGTCCTTCGCCCTTGAAGAGTGGTAATTGGTGCCAAAATCAAGCCCTTAGGCTCCACAGTTTAGTAGCATGACTCTTTGTCTTGTCGACATTCTCTAAGTAATGATGTTCATCAATTTCTTCTCATCCTTTCTTTTTCCGTCATTCTTACGAGTATTATCTTTGTCTTACCTCTTGGGAGTCTTCCCTTCTCGTGTCCAGGCTTGCTAGAGTTATGCCACTTCCCAGGACGCCCGGAACTGTTTCCAATGCTATCATTGCCTCTTCTCCACCGCCACTGCTTCCTTTGCCACTTTGACCAGAAGAGAAGTTGTTACCACGGCCACCGTATAATACAAGATAGGTCAAAATATTAGCCACATTGCTAGGACATATGGCCTCGTTACGCACGTACTCAGAAACTGCCTCATATTTCAAATTATCCTCCTTCCAACCACCAAAGATAGTGATTAGAGGATCCGAACTTTCATGTAGCACCATGAGGAGGATCATGGCCTGAATGTTGGAGTCAATTTCCTAGTTCATTTGGGTCACTTGCTCTAGTCGTCCTTCAAACTATAGTAGGAAGTCCGGAATTGACTCTCCCACATTCACCCTTATCAAAATCAATTCCTCAAGGATGAAGAGGCGATTTACAAGAGCTATTTACTGGTGTACATGTACAAGCTTCTCATAAGCCTTTGATACATGTGTTATGCCATGGAGATGGATATGCTGTGACTCATGCACTGATGTCACAAGAAATGCAAGTGGTATGTTGGTTCAAGCACTCCATGCTGCATACCTAGCATTTGTTTTGGAAGGTTCAACCTCTTGTCCAAGGAACATGTTCAAGTAGTCACGTACCCTCATGACAATCTCAAATTGCCATTTCCACAAGGTAGATCCTATTGTTGGGAAGTTTGACATGCCACAGTTAACCTGCTCAAGACGAAGCATTGTGGGTGTCATTATTATATTTCTCTTCTTCTCTACTTTTCTGCTTTATTGAGGCTGATATAGACTAATATAGGCTACTTTCTACTACCGGTTTAGAAGGTATAGAACCATTGCTTGTCCCTCAGCCGTTGATTAATTGTAAACGGATAAGAATGCACTAAAGCGAACCAAAGATCGTGTCTCAAAGGCCAGAGCTTACCATGGTTTGGACGCAAGAGTCGTAGTTCTAAGGACGGACCTTGTTCGTCGCCCTTGTTTGCTAAGTGCCAGCATCCACCGTTGGAGCTGATGGAATAGATGGAGGTGATGAAGCTTATGGAGTTTATGTGCACTACAAAATAAAAGAGGGAAAAAGAGTAGACAAAAGTGTGTATTACAACTAGTCAGTGTCAACTGGTTTGACGCAACGGACTAGAAAATAAGACGGACATAATGACTCTTGCCGCCTGGTCGTACTATTTCAACTAGGAGGAGATATCACCCTCAGATTCACACTTCTATAGTGAGCATTTCATAGGAAGCACTTCCTTGCACTGTCTTTAGCATGTGCTCACTTTTGCGTGAGGAGCTGTCTCTCGGGGCTTAGACCAACAAATGCTTCTTTAGTGTCTACCTTGGTCAACAACTATGTGAGGAGTCTCAAAGGTAAGAACTATTATAAATCACATGTAACTAACATGTACCTAAAATGTAGAGCCAGCCTTTAGTCTATGCACGCTGAGGATCCTTGGATGATCCACCTCGAGAGCCATGTGGATTGCATCATTCCCCTTGCCTACATGGCAATCTCTGTGATCGCCAAGTGGCGCCAGCCACTAGGAAGGACCTTAGAATGTCATGAGATGTCTCTAACAACCTCCCTGTCCCCCTTTTGGTCACAAATAACATGAATGACTAGGCTAGGAATAGATATAGTCGTGTTTGCTGGATATACTGTCTGAGAGACGAACTCTGGACCGTCTAAGTCACAAGGAGTTCTTATAAGTAGTGTTTGTTGGCTATACTAGCCATTTAAGACCAATGAGACTTGCTCCAAAGGAGCAATTAATGTCTTGTCTATCTTGATCAGACATCGGGGACTTACTCCAAGGAAAAGTGCATACCTAGACTAACCTGTGCCCATCGAAATGTCAGTTATGGACAAAAGGCATACTAGATTAACAAGCAGCGAGTATGTGGGACTGAAAGTACATCACTTTTATACAAAAATAGTTATTGAGTCAGTAAAAAAGATGGAGTATATATAGATATAGAGCTTGAATAAGTCCGTCCTCTCGCAAGCCACACCACTAGAGCCTTACCCATGGAGGCTAAGGCTCTCACACTAGAGTCCTTAATCTCATACAAGAGATGAGATTCACCTAGCAATCAGGTTGACCAACCAAACATGACCTAGAGAGCTAGAGAATACTCTCATGGCACACTCCTTGTGGTCACCTAACCCACCATCCCATGGATAATCGCCATATATCCATGGCTAACGCACAAGGATCTCACCTCATCCAAAAAGTAAGGAGAGGTATATTCTTCCAAAAATCTATGACTTTTTTATGTTTTTCCCATCAGGTCTTGATCATTGACCTCGCGCAATTTTCTTCTCTCATGTCGAGGCATGAAGCTGTCGCCCATGGTCACCCAGACACCAGCAGTGGATGATCCCCGAAATTCTGAGAATTCACATCTCTCAATCCGACGGTTGGAGTAGCCTGAGACCTAGATCGTACATATTTTTCCACCTGATATTTTCAACGGTGAAGTCAAATTAACGATCAGAGAAATCATCTGTTAGTTTTCTAGAACTTACTTTTTGAGACTTGAAACTAAGCCAGATGGCCCAATTCTGACACGTTTTTCTTTGTGAACAGACTTTGAAATGACAATCGTAAGATTAAGGACCTGTGTGGAAATTTCTTCCATCAGGTGTTGATACTAGACCTCTTGGCCTTTTTTTCTCACGCTAAGATGTTTGGTCATTGCTCATGGTCATCCACACATCGGTAATTGATGATCCTAGAAACCTCTAAAATTTTACGTCCCGAATTTGACTATTGGATTGGCAGAAACTTTGAGCATAAATATTTGTCCATCTCATCTTTCCAATAATGATATCAGATTGATAATCGAAGTAGGTCTCTTGTAATTTCTTAGAACATGCTCTTGTAGACATGAAACTGAACCAAACTGCTTTGTTTGTTGCAGGTTCAAATGTCTGGTGCCAATGAGGACGGGTAATGTGAGATTAGAGCAGGAAGGATGTCTACTCAACCTGCTTTGTACGTACGTACGTACGTATGTATGTATGTATGTATGTATGTATGTATGTATGTATGTATGTATGTAAGTATGCATGCTTACATGCATGTATGTATGCATGTATGTATGTATGCATGTATGTATGGATGCATGTATGTATGTATGTATGTATGTATGTATGTATGTATGTATGTATGTTTGTAGGTATGTATGTATGTATACATGTATGTATGAATGCATTCATGCATTTATAACCACTATTAGGAAAACATTCTCATAGACTCAGTTACAAATGTACCAGCCTCATATACTTTCCTCCGAGAGTCATATTTCCAAAGTCAACCATGATCCGGCACCTCCTTTCATTATACTCCGGGTGCATACTATGCAATCATAGAATACAATATCTTGCTTCCACCAGGTTAGTGGCATTTCATCTTGGCATTTGACTATTGTTGATTTGGTATATTCCTCATCTACATGTGATGTTTGGACAAACAAGGGACAGACTAGGCATACACTACACCCCAAGAGTAAGTCCCCTAAGTCTGATCCAGATAGACAAGGCATGAATGCCTCCGTTAGAGCAAGTTCCCTTGGTCGAAACTGGATGATATAGCCAAAAAACATCACATAGGACAACTCCTTGCGGCCTAGATATTCCATAGAGTCTTAATATTTAGAGATCACCTTTTCAAATCACATAGTGTCAAATTTTCTTTCTGACAAAAAAAGGAGGGACAGAATGGTTCAAAGAGACATCTTAGAATATTCCAAGGTCCTTTATAGTGGCTCGTGCCATTTTACACTCATAGAGAGTGCCATATAGGTAGGAAGATGATGCAATCCAGTTTGTCCCTAATGTGGCTCATTGTAAGAGCCCCTCTACTCCTCGACTAGAGGCAATATCTAGGATTATAAGTACCTTTACGTTTCCTATGGTTCATTCAAGTTTTTAGCTTTGAGACTCCTAACGGAGTTGTCCACCAAAGGCACATACTAAAGAAGCAGGTGAAAGATCCTCATATAAAAGTGACCTGGTACAAAGGGCCTAGTGCAAAGAAGTGATTCTTGTAAATTGCTACATGTAGAAGTGTAAATCTGTGGATGATATCTCCTCTTAGATGAAAAACTAGGAGCAAACTGTAAGTGTCATTGTGTCAGCCTTTTTTCTAGTTCGTTGCCTATGGCCGGTTCATAAAGGGTTATGGATCTATCACCCTTTATAGTGGCTCGTGCCATTTTATACTCATAGAGAGTGCCATATAGGTAGGAAGATGATGCAATCCAGTTTGTCCCTAATGTGGCTCATTGTAAGAGCCCCTTTACTCCTAGAGTAAAGGCAAGATCTAGGATTATAAGTACCTTTACGTTTCCTATGGTTCATTCAAGTTTTTAGCTTTGAGACTCCTAATGGAGTTGTCCACCAAAGGCACATACTAAAGAAGCAGGTGAAAGATCCTCATATAAAAGTGACCTGGAACAAAGGGCCTAGTGCAAAGAAGTGTTTCTTGTAAACTGCTACATGTAGAAGTGTAAATATGTGGGTGATATCTCCTCTTACATGAAAAACTAGGAGCAAACTGTAAGTGCCATTGTGTCAGCCTTTTTTCTAGTTCGTTGCCTATGGCCGGTTGATAAAGGGTTATGGATCTATACTGACTAGTTGAAAGACACACTTCTAAGGAATCTCTCTTCCTTTCTAGTTGTAGCACATGTCAGCTCCATCAGCTCCATCTTCTCTATTTACTCCATCAGCTCCAACAGCTGGACCGACACTTAGCAAACAAGGACCAAGGATAGACGCTTTCCTTGGAGGTACGATCCTTCAGTCTTAACCAAGATAAGCTTTACCCTTCGAGGCACGACCATGAATTTTCTTAAGAACATTCTTCCATATTTACAGGAAATAAACGGCTAAGGGATAAGCAACGGATCTACACCAATAAATTGGTGGTGGATATCAGCCTACATCAGCCTATATCAACCTCAATGAAGGGGAGAAGCAAATGAGATGAGAAGCAAGAGGATGATGCCTATGATGCTCAGTCTTGAGCAGGTCAATGTTAGCATGTTCAAGTTCACAAGGATAGGTTTTCTCATTGTGGAAATGACAGTTTAAGAGAATCATAATAGTGTGCGGCTAGTTGATGTTTCTTGGAGAAGCGGTTGAATTACCAAACAATACCCCAAGAGATGAAGCATGAAGCATGAAGTGCCAAAAGAAATTTGGCATTGGCCATCCTTGTAATATCAGTACTTGTGTCACAACATATCTCTACGGCATCCAAGACTTATGAAAAGCTTACATGTATACACCAATCAACGGCTCTTGCTAATCACCTCTTCATAGGATACAATGAGAGTGAGTAGGGGAGACTTAATTATAGATTCCCACTATAGTCCGAAGGATTATGATTACAAGTAATCCAAATAAACAGAGAAATTTACATGAATATGCTAGCCATGATCCTTCTCATGGCACTACCTAGAAGCTGGGATCTTTTGAGCACCGTCTTGAACAGTTAGAAGGAGGAGGAGCTGGCATTGGTGGTAGCAGATGAGTATGTACATAATGAGGTCATCACTTGTAATGATAGTGAGGCCAATACTTAAGCCTATACAACAGAGTACAATGGTCGTGGTAGAAACAACAACTCATATGGTCATAGTGATAATAAAAGTAGTGGAGGTATTGGCAATGGTGGAAATATAAAGGGTTGAAAACATCCTGGGAAGTACCACAACTATGGCAAGCCATGATACTTGGCACGAGGGTTTATGGCTCCTAAGAAAAAGGACATAGGTATAGGTGGCAAGAACGAGAAAAAAGGAACGGGTACCAAGGAGCTAAGAAACATATGGCTGAGAGCATGTCCACAACCATCAAAATGACACTACTCAAGTGTGGAGCCTACGGGCTCAACTCTGGCACAAACCACCACTCTTCAAAAGTGAAGGATGAATTCATCTCTATTTAATAACACCAAATATCGCTTCATACGTGTCAACGGCAACCTTATCAATTCACAAGATGATAGAGATAAATTGATTAACATCATCGTCTTTTATAACAAACTCCTTATCAGTATTCAAAATCACAAACAACGACATGATGGTTGTCTTCATATAGGAGGATATGATTTTCAAGGACAAGGACATCGACATCTCCTATGCCAAGGAAAGCATTGTTGTATGGGTTCCAAGATTTGATGGGGTACATGTTCTATAGACCAAATCCATTGGGAGTACCAATGAGGCCTACACGTTGGTAGAGGAGTCCAAGGCTCTCAAAATTGACATTATTATATAGGCTATCACCGTGGTGACCAACTCGACCAAATATACTAAAGATGAGCTATTGACAAAGTCCTTTGGAGATATTGCTGATATCACGCTACAAGCTATACAATAGCACAAACAGATTCATGTGATGGAGGAATACCACACTAAGGATTAGGAAAAGTGCAAGAGGCTCTATGGACCATGACTCTAAGGTGAGGGGAAAAAACCCTTTGAGTGTAATCAAAATGTGTGAAAGCAATTTTTGACCTAATTCCCTCATACATGTGTAGACCATTCTATACTCCCTCTAATGGTAGAAGTAATTACTTCTTGACTTTATAAATAACCATGTTGATCGGACATGTCCCTTTTCCATAGCTGACATTTTGACATGCACATGATGGATAAGACATGCATTACTCCCTTGGAGTAGGCCCTGTAAGTATGGTCTAGATAGACTAGGCATGCACTGCTCCTATGGAGCATATCCTCTTGGTCTAAACAGGATAGTGTATCCAGCAAACACCACCTAGGACATCTCCTTGTAGCTTAGACGGTCTAGAGTTAGTCTCTGGGGGGAGGGGGAAGGCCACTAGGTCAAATCCCGACCCAGTGACTAATTTTCTGTGAAAATTAGCACTTCTCCAGGATCACAGGTGTCTCAGGAGATACAACAAATCGAGCAATTGTGACTAAAATGCACTGTGTTGTACACACTACAACTGTACGCTGCAACGTATCACTTTCTGTTACACACTGACGATTCAAGAGGTTACATAGAAGTCAGAAGTACACAGCTCGTCTCTTGAGCTTTCCAACGATATGCTATACTTGCAAAATGGTGCAGTACAGACGAAGCAATCTACAAATGAAACTACTACCTATTTGTACTAGTGTAGTGGCTAGGAAATACGAAGAGCAAGCAAAATGCACAAGCTTGGTCTGTCCGGTCCGCTTGTGTCTTCCTTGAGCGTCCCGGACGCCGGTCGGTGTCCCCAAGCACCGAGCGACCGAGGTTGGCGGATGCCCAGCGCCCTCGGTGCGATCCACGGACGAGATCGTCCTGATCTGCGGCAGGTCCTCTGCTCCCATCGAACTTCTCGCTCGTCGGGTGAAGAGGAGCTCGTGCTCGCACTCTCAATCTCGCGACGGCTGCGATCGCTCCATCTTCTGCGCGATGCTCTCCGATCCATCGATCCATTGTTAATGAAGATCCCGCAGCTCCGTTCTCTCGATCTGATGTCTCGATCGAAGCCCGTCCTTCTGCTGCGATCTTCGGTCCGTGTTTCCGCTGCTCCACCGCTCGCCACGTCAGCACCTATCGTATCGAGAGGAGCTCACGCTCGTACTCTCGTACTTGCACTCAGTCCTCACGGAGGCCATAACCTGTATTTCCACAAATCACGCCAGAACTTAAGGTGGTTGTCCGCAGTATCTTGTCAGATCAATAGGAGGCTGTGGCAGGCCCTCGTACCGGGTCAGACTCCCGAACGACGGTATCTGACCCCACCATCGGTAGAGCAGAGTCCAGTAGAGTGGAGTCCGGTAGAGTAGGCAGAGGGGTGGGGGAGAGAGTGGCGACCTCTCCCCCAGCCCTCTTGCCTTTTTATCCCAAGTGCCTATGCCGAGCACAAAGTAGGACACTTGTGAGATAGTGACATAATCTATGTCACTTTTCTCCTTTTGCCCATATCTCCAGATCGAACCGTCCAAATTGGCTGAAATTTCGACAGTGGACGAGGAGATCTGTCCATTGGTCCCACCTGACCAGGAATCGGCCGTGTAGTGACGAAGATCCTGATTTTCCAACATTTTCTTTGTGAACAAACGGACGATAGGAAGGTTCAAAGAGACATCTTAAAAACATTCTAAGATCCTTCCTTGTGCCTGGCATTACTTGGCAATTACACAGTGCGCCATGTACGTAGGGGGATGATGTAATCCACATTGCCTCCAAAGTGGTTCATCTGAGGAGCCGCTGCGAGCCTAGGCTAGAGGCTGGCTCTAGGACTATCAGTTTTTGTTAGTTGCCTGTGATTCATTACAATTATTACCTTCAAGACTCATCATAAAGTTGTCGACCAAAGGCAGACACTAAAAAAACATTGGTATCACTAAGTCCCCAGGAGTTAGCTCGTCGTGCAAAAGTGATCAGGTGCTAAGGACACAGTACAAGGAAGTGATTCTTATGATCTGCTCATTGTGGAACCGTGATTCAGAGGGTGATATTTCCTCCTAGTGCAAATACTAAGAGCACACGTCAAACACCATTGTGTTGGCCTTTTTTTCTAGTCTGTTGCCTCAGGCCGGTTGACAAAGGGTTATGAACCCATAGTGACTAGTTTTGAGCCACATTTCTTTGTCCTCTATTTCCCTCTCTTGTTTTGCAGTGCGCATCAGCTCCATCTGCTATATCTACTCTATGAGCTCTTACAATAAGCCGTGGCACTTAGCAAACAAGGGCCAAGGAATAACTTTGTCCTTGGAGGTTTGACCCTTGGACATTAACCAGCATAAACTCTACCCTTGGAGACATGACCCTGGGTTTGCTAGAGGGAATTCTTGTCTGTTTGTAGGTGATGAAGGAATGAGGGGTAAGCAATGGATTTGCAGCTCCAAACCGGCAGAAGACAACATCATAGATCAGTGTACATCGGCCTCAACAAAGCAGAGAAGCTGAGTAGTAGAGAAGTATGACGATACCCACAATACTCTGTCTTGAGCAGGTCGATGGTGGTATGTCAAAGTTCACATGGATAGATTTTCCCTTGTGGAAATGGCAATTTGAGATTACCCTGACCTGGCTACTTGAAGATATTCCTTCGAGAAGAGGCTTGACCTCCAAAAATGACACGGCTCTTGTAATTCTTGTGACATCCGTGCATAAGTCACATCATACCCATCTCATTGGCATGATACATACATCAAATGCTTATGAAAAGTGTACACATGCTCACCAATCAACAACTATTGAAAAATTATCTCTTTATCCTTCAAATTTTGATTTCAATGAGGGTGAACAAGGGAGAGTAACTTGTGGACTTCATCCTGTACTTTGAACGACTGTTGTAGCGAATGACCAAAATATACTGGGAAATTGATACAAACATACCGGCCATGATACTCCTCATGGTACCTAAAAGCAAGCATCATCTTATCATTGTCTTTGGCAGTTGGAATGAGGAAGATGTGACGTATGAGGGAGTGTTTGAGTACATGCACAACTAGGCCATGCGTCATAGTAGCAATGAGGCTAACGTCTTGGCCTATGCTATAGAGTACGGTTGCCATGGAAACAACTTCTCTCTTGGTCACAGTGGGAATGGAAGCAATGGCGGTGGAGGAAAAAGCAATGGTGGCGGTGGACAGGGTTCAAGGCGTCTTGGGAAGTGCCATATCTATGGCAAACATTGGCAATGGGCATGGGAGTCTAGAGCTTTTAAGAAGGAAGAAAGAGATAATAGTGATAAAAATGAGGGTAAAGAAAATTGTAAGGAGTTGACAAACATGGTTGGTAATAGAATGCCCACAACCAAGGGAACAGTATTGTTCAATCATGGAGTCTACGAGCTTGACTCTGGAGAGGTTACTGGCTCTAATCCCAATCCAGTGACTAATTTTCTTTGTGACCAAAAGTGGGATAGGAAGGTTCTAAGAGACATCTTATAACATTCCAAGGTCCTTCCTGGTGGCTGGTGCCACTTGGCGGTCATAGGGAGCGCCATGTAGGCAAGAGGGATGACGCAATCCAGATTACCCCCAAAGTGGCTCCTCCAAGGAACCATTGTGCGCCTAGGCTAGAGGCTGGCTCTAGGAGTATAAGAACCTGTCAGTTGCCTGTCATCGAGGACAGTTCTTACCTTTGAGACTCCTCACAGAGTTGTCCACTAGAGGTAGACACTAAAGAAGCATTGGTTGGTCTAAGCCCCAGGAGTTAGCTCCTCGCGCGAAAGTGACCAAGTGCTAAGGACACAGTACAAGGAAGTGATTCCTATGAACTGCTAAATGTGGAACCTTGGCTCTGAGGGTGATATCACCTCTTGGTTGCAATACCAAGAGCGGTTGGCGGGAACCATTGAGTCGGAACCCATTTTCTAGACCGTTGCCTTAGGCAGGTTGACAAAGGGTTATGGGTCCACACTGACTAGTTGTAAGGCACGCTTTTGTGTACTCTCTCGCCCTCTCTGTCTTCCAACGCGCATCAGCTCCGTCAGCTCCATCTGTTCCATCTACTCCATCAGCTCCAACAGCGGGTTCTAGCACTTAGCAAACAAGGGCCAAGGATAAGCTCTGTCCTTGGAGATACGACCCTGGGGTTGTAACCAGGATAATATCTACCCTTGGAGCCACGACCTTGGGTTCGCTAGTGTGCATTCTTCTCTGTTTACTTGTGATAAATGGCAAAGGGGTAAGCAACGGATCCGCACCTTCTAAATCGGTAGCAGACAACAGCCTATTTCATCCTACACCAGCCTCAACAAAGTAGAGAAGCAGAGAAGCAGAGAAGCAATATGACGACACCCGTGATGCTCACCGTTGAGCAGGTCAATGGTGGGATGTCAAAGTTCAAAAGGACAGGTTTTCCCTTGTGGAAATGAGAATTTGAGAATGTCATAAGGATGCGTAGCTACTTGAAGATGTTCCATGGAGAAGAGGTTGAACCACCAAAAACAGATACTGGATATGAAGCGTGGAGTGTCACAAACGACATGGCACTTGCGATCCTTGTGACATTAGTGTATGAATTATAGCATGTCCACCTCCAAGCTATCGCATATGCATCGAAGGCTTATGAGAAGCTTGCTCGTATACACCAATGAACGGCTCTTGCAAATCGCCTCTTCATCCTTCAAAAGCTGATTTTGATGAGGATGAGCAAGGGAGAGTCTATTCCAGACTTCCTACTGCAGTTTGAAGGACTGCTGCAACAAGTTACCCCAATGAACTATGAAATCAACACCAACATGCAGGCGATGATCCTCCTCATTGCGCTCCCTGAAAACTAGGAACCTCTGATAACCATTTTTGGAAGTTTGAAGGAGGAGGATTTGACGTATGAGGTAATGTCCGAGTACATAGGCAACGAGGCCATACGTTGCAGCAGTAGTGAGGCTAAAATTTCAGCCTATGCTGCATAGTATGGTGGTCGTGGCAACAACTTCTCTTCTGGTCAGAGCAGCAGCTGAAGCAGTGGCGGTGGAGGAAAAGGCAATGGTGGCGGTGGAAAGGGTTCAAAGCTTTCTGGGAAGTGCCATAACTGTGGCAAGCTTGGACATTGGGCACGGGAGTGCAGGGCTCCCAAGAAGGAAGACAGAGATCATGGTGGTACATATAAGGGCAAAGGAAATGGTAAGAAGGAGTTGACAAACATGATGACTAAGAGCGTACCGGCAACCAAGGGAGCGGCACTACTCAAGGTGGAGCATACGGGCTTGATTCTGGCACCAACCACCACTCTTTTAGGGAGAAGGATAGATTCATCTCCATTGGTGACACCGAATATCGCTTCAGGTGTGCCAACGGCAGCCTTGTCCATGCACAAGGCGAGGGAGATAAGTTGATCAGCATCAACGTGAACGGTGTTGAAAAATACTTGAAGCTGGAGAACGTCATCTACATGCCGTCTTCTAAAACAAACCTCTTTTCAGTATCCAAAATCACGGACCATGGCATGACGGTTGTCTTCACGGAGGAGGAGGCCGTGATTGTCAAGAACAAGGACATCAAGATCTTCTATCCCAAGGAGAGTCTTGTCGCACAGGTCCCAAGAGTTGATGGGCTCTACGTGCTACAAACCAAATCCCTTGAGAGTACAAATGAGGGATATGTGGTGGTTGAAGAGCCCAAGTCTCCAAAGCCTGATGTTGCACCACAAGCCGTCACCATGGCGGCCAACTCCATCGACACAGATGTTGAGCTGTGGCACAGGCAGCTTGGCCATGTGGCCAGCAACACACTATAAGCCATGCAGCAGCACGAAGTGGTTCATGGGATGGAGGGATGCAAGGCCAAGGATGAAAGAAAGTGCAGAAAGCTGTGTGAGCCATGCCTCCAAGGCAAGGCAAAGAGAAAGTCCTTTGAGCGTAATGGACAACATGCGACAACAATCTTGGACCTGATTCACTCTGATGTGTGCGGACCATTGCCCACCCCTTCGAACGGCGGCAGCAAGTATTTCTTGACCTTCATCGATGACCACAGTCGCAAGATGCGAATCTACTTCCTCAAGACAAAGGGAGAGGTCAAGGAGAAGCTGCAAGAGTTTGTCGCAATGGTAGAGTGGCAGACAAGCAAGAAGGTCAAGGCATTGCGCATGGACAACGATGGTGAGTACGAGGCGTGCAAAGGCTGGTTGAGCCAACATGGCATCAACCACCATACCACCATGCCTTACACCCTCCACAGTAATGGCATCATCGAATGGATGAACCAGACTATCTTGGGCATGACACGAAGCATGCTCTTTGACACCAAACTCCCACCTCGCTTCTGGGCTGAAGCTACAAGAACTACTTGCTACCTTCTCAATCTCACTCCAGCAGCGGCGCTTGGAAGGCGTGGTAAGAAGCAGTAAGAGAAGCAGCTAAGGACGCCACAGGAGGCTAGATCAGGGAAGAAGCCAAACACCTCACACTTGAGGGTCTTTGGCTCTACTACCTGGGCAAAGGTCCAAGCAGGAGAAGGAAATGGCAAGTTGGATACACGTGCTCGCAAGTGTGTATTGGTCGGATACGACACGACACACAAGGCATACAGGCTATGGAACCAAGCGACTGGAAAGCTCGTCAAGAGCCGAGATGTTGAGTTTGAAGAAAGGATCCTCGGCAATGGAGAGTTGCTGGATCTTATCCATGCTCCCAAATCAGGAGAGTGGGTTGTGTTGCTTGATTCAGGTGACTAGGCCCCTGAGAACTGGCAGATGGTGCCTATGAAGGATGGTACTGCAGGGAGAGTGGCTATGCAGGTTGACATTGCGATGGACTTTGACACTAAGTCTCAGTTGTCCGAGGCCTCTAAGTCAAACTCTGAGGCTGGTGGTTCTTCCTCAAACAACGGATCACTAGTAGCACAGAAGCAACAGAAGCAACTAAGCCTTGAAGCACCGCCAGCAACACTCCGGCGTAGTACGCGTCAGAAGAAGCCAAAGTCCAAGTATGATGTTAAAAGTGCAGAATGGACCGCACTCAGCTGTCATGCTTGGCTCACGGAGAGCTTGTGACCGTAACGGAGGCTATGAACATGCCAGATGCGGCCAAGAGGAAGGAGACCGTGGATACCGAACTCGCATCCATTGAAGAGAACGGAACATGGGTTCTGGTCGACAGGCTCCCAAACGCGTACGTGGTGGGGTCAAAGTGGGTACTCTGGAAAAAGTTCAAGCAGGATGGTACTATCAACAAGTACAAGGCAAGAGTTGTGGCGAAGGGATTTTCCCAGCATCGACAACAAGAGTGCCATGAAAATGGCACAGGATGATGTCATCTCCTGGTGGACCAAGCACATCGACATCATGTACCACTATTCACGCGACCTGGTCGCAAAGGAGATCGTGGACCTGGAATACATGGAGACCAAGAAGATGCTCACAAGTTGTATGACAAAAGCACTTGACAGCGAATTGTACTCAAAAAGTACTCGAGGCATCGCTATGGTCAACGTAGCGGACAAAGACCGAGGCCAAGACTGCTGGAGAGAGGAGAGACCTCATAGCTAATGGACAGAGGAGCAAGGGAGAGTTTGTTGACCTGATATGCTCCTTGTCTATCGCTCACATTTGGACAGGCACAGGACGGACTAGGCATGCACTGCTCCTTTGGAGTAGGTCCCCTAAGTCTGGTCCAGATAGACAAGGCATGCACTGCTCCTTTGGAGCAAGTCCCCTTGGTCTTAACTAGATAGTATAGCTAGCGAACAATACCTAGGATAACTCCTTGTGCTTTAGACGTTCCAGAGTTAGTCTTTAGAGCGAGAGGTCACTTGGTCAAATCCTAGCCCAGTGACTAATTTTCTTTGTGATCAAAAGGGGGACAGGAAGGTTCTAAGAGATATCTTAGAACATTCCAAGGTCCTTCTTGGTAGCTGGTTCCACTTGTCGGTCACAGGGAGCGCCATGTAGGCAAGGGGGATGACGCAATCCAGATTGCCCCCAAAGTGGCTCATTCAAGGAGCCACTGCGCGCCTAGGCTAGAGGTTGGCTCTAGGACTATAAGAACCTATCAGTTGCCTGTTATTCAGCACAGTTCTTACCTTTGAGACTCCTCACAGAGTTGTCTACCACAGGTAGACACTAAAGAAGCATTGGTTGGTCTAAGCCCTAGGAGTTAGCTCCTCACGCGAAAGTGACCAGGTGCTAAGGACACAGTGCAAGGAAGTGATTCCTATGAACTGCTCAGTGTGGAACCTTGGCTCTCAAGGTGATATCACCTCTTGGTTGCAATATCAAGAGCGGTCGGTGGAAACCATTAAGTCGGAACCCGTTTTCTAGACTGTCGCCTCAGGCAAGTTGACAATGTTGAGCTGTGGCAAAGACATTTTGGCCATGTGACTGAGACCAGGCTACAAGCTATGCAGCAGCACCAAGTGGTTCATGGAAAGGAGGAATGCAAGGCTCAAGATGAGGAATAGTGCAAGAAGCTATGTGAGGCATGCCTCTAAGGCAAGGAAAAAAGAAAGATTTTTTATGTGTAATAGCAGCGTGCAATAACAATCTTGGACGAGATTCACTCCGATGTCTCTAGATCATTCTGCACGCCTTTGAATACTTGCAACAAGTAGATCCTTACCTTCATTGATGGCCACAGTTGCAACATTTGGATATAATTCCTGAAGGCAAAAGGAGATGTCAAGGACAAACTGCAAGAGTTTGTTATCATGATAGAGCGAAAGACGAGCAAGAATGTCAAGGCGATGTGCATAGACAAAAATTGTCAGTACTAGGTGTGCAAGGGTTGGTTGAGTCAACACGGCATCAACCACCAAACCACCTACTTTACACCCCCAGAGCAATGGCATTGCCCAGCAGATGAACCAGATAATCCTTGGCAGGACACAAAATACGCTCTTTGACGCCAAACTCCCACCTCACTTGTGGGCTAAAGCTCCAAGAACTGCTTGCTACCTTGTGAATCTTACTCTAGTAACTACACTTTGAAGATGCCGTAAGAAACAACAAGAATTAATGACACCGCAGGAGACTTGGTCAAGGTAGAATCCAGATGTCTTACACTTCAGGGTTTGCGGTTCTACTACGTGGGCAAAGGTCCAAGCAAGAGAAGGAAGTGGCAAGTTAGATGTTCGCGCTCGTAAGTTTGTACTAGTCAACTATGATACTGTATACAAGGTATACAATTTGTGGGAGCAAGCAGCTATAAAGCTCATCATGAGCCAAGATATTGAGGTTGATGAAAGGATGCTTGACAAGGAAGAGCTTTTGGATCCTATCCATACTCCAAAATGAGGAGAGTGGGTTGTGTTGCTCAAATCAAGTGATCAAGCACCTGAGAACTAGTAGATTGTACAAGTGTAGTAGCATGATGGTATAATAGGGAGAGTGTCTATACAGGCTGACGGAGGCATAATGAGTCTGAGTCGTCTAAGGCCTTTGAGTCAAACTCCTAGGCCGGTGACTCTTCCTTGAACAATGTATCATCAGCACCGCTAGAGCAACAACAATAGCTGATCCTCGAGGCACCACCAATCATACTTTAGCATGGCACGCGCTAGAAGAAACCTCTGCCTAAGAACGAGTGTGAGAGTGCGGAATGGAACGGACTCAACTAGTCTTGCTTGGCTCAGGGAGATCCTGTGACCGTAGCGAAGGCCATGGACATGCCAAATGAGACCAAGTGGAAGAAGGCATTAGATAGGAAAATCGCATCCATTGAAGGGATTGAAACATAGGTTCTGGCAAAGAGGTCCCTAAATGTCCACGTGGTAACGTCGAAAAGGGTACTCCAGAAAAAGTTCAAACAGGATGGTACTATTGACAAGTACAAGGCAAGAGTTGTAGTGAAGGGGTTTTCCCACCATGGAGGCTCAGAGTACAAGGAGCTTTCATGCCCATCGTCACTTTTGTCTCCATGAGATCCATGTTCGACATCACTAACGCAAAAGATCTGGAGGTCCACTAAATGGATGTCAATACATCTGTCCTCTATGAGAAGCTTGACAAAGAAGTATTGATGAAAGTGCCTACAAGAGTGATGGCTCCAGAGGATCAGGTACACAAATTCCTCAAAGTGCTCTACAAGTTGAAACTGGCCCCAATGATGTGGTACAAGGAGATGGACGGCTTCATCCCTTGGCTCACCTTCACATACTACAAGACCAATCGAAGTGTCCACATACGAAAGGATAAGCAAGGCTTAATACTGGTTACAATGTATGTGGAAAATCTAATAATCTGCTCAGTGTCTATCTAGCTTTTGAAAAGGTTAAATTGCAAGATGTCTATGGTCCAAGTTTCAAGCTGATCGAACAGTTGCATTCAATGATATTAAAATGCAAAATTTACAAGGTCCTTGTCCACCGGTGTCTGGGTGATATGAGTGATGACTCCCTGCCATAGCCTAAGAAAGGATAGAGGAAAGAGGTCCAGGGTCAAGACCTGATGGGAATATCCAAAAGGTCTTATGTTCTTGGATTGCCTTATCAGAGTGTATTGACTAGGAGAAAGGTACTTCTCATTACTTTTTAGGTACGGTGAGAACCTTCTGTGCTAGTCATGAATACATAGCGATTCTCCATGGAACTTGGGTTTTATGACCACTAGGAGTGTCATGAGCATTTTCTAGCTCTCTTGGTTGTGTGAATCGTGAGCTTGATTGCTAGACTGATTTCCTCTCTTGTGTGAGATTATAGACTCTAGTGTGTGAACCTTAGCCTCCATGGCTAAGTGGCTTATGAGAGGACTGACTTGCCCAAGCTCTATGTTTATATGTACTCCAACAATTTGATTAATTCAACAACCATATCTCAGCAAAGCCGGTGCCCTCTTAGTCCCACATGCTTGCTTCTCAAAGGTCACCTCTCTTTTCTAGATCGAACAGTTGGTATCAGAGCCAGATTTTGCCAGTTTTAACCAGCATAGGCTGTCACTTTTAGAGTGATAGGTAAGGGTCAAAACTTGACTAAATTTGACAATTGACAAATTGATCTTAAACTTCGCAAGACAAGCTTTCCATCAAGTGCAATATCACAACAACCTATTAGTCCGATGCATAGTTATGTTCAAAGTAAGCTCGACAATAAGTTCTCTATTCTCTCTGATAACATACTCGCCTTGTTATGATTATAATGCTGTTTTCTCCTACTCGAAGTTATAGAGGACATGCAAATTAAAGTGTCTTTCTTTTGCTTTCTATTAGTGCAAAAACAATTATTCCATTGGAAGAAACGCCGGTTATAAGTTGGTTGGTCTAAGCTATAATAAGAGTAGTAGCATAGCATGTTTGAAAAAAGGCATATCTTTCAAAATCCCCTATAGATGATCCTGTTGGGACATACCAACTTTGCAGTTTAGAATATCGATACATGTCTCTTTTTGGAGGAGAGGGGCTTATACAAGGCAGTGAGTAGTGACGAGCCAGCTCCAACTCCACATGCGAAGGGCATCACCACAGTACAGGTGGTGGCGAGGAATACGCTGTAAAAAGGTGCCGTAGGTGTAAGTTCATGTACAACTATAGCAGTGACGTATGAAGAGTCAAAAACGAAGGCTAGACAGGCATGCATACCATTTGCCGACACCATGTCCAGCTCACATTTTCAATATGTGAGTGCCAAAGCTACAGAAAGGAGGGATGAGACACATTGTGCAAGAAGTATGAGAGAAAGGATCTTGCATTTCTAATTCGTTTGGAGTTGAAGATAATGGCATTGGAAATACAAGGTAGTGAAGGCATTGAGGCATACTTGAATAGGGCAAAGGATCTCACGAAGTAGTTGGAAGCGGTCGGCAACCCTGTGGAAGAGATGCGCTTCATCCTCCTTTTATCGAGAGGACTCTCATTAGGATATGACACGGTGCAAGAGACATTAGAGTGCAAGCTGACTCTTGACCTTGACTTCATGTACATGCATGTGGTACAGGTATAGCTGTGTCATAATGGTATAAAGCACAACGGTGGTAGCAGGATTGAAACAACTTTTTTGGCAATGGACTTACGTAACCAGTAGCAACAGCATGGGCTATAAAGAGGCAAGAAGAAAGGCAAGTGCCACCATTGCTAGAAAGAGGAGAACTAGAAGAAAGAGTACTTCAAGTTTAAAATAAACCAGTTGGAGCAGTAGTAGCAACAATCATCGAAACAGCAGCAGAAGTAGCAGCCTCCACAATAGTAGTCACCATAGCGTCAACAACAGTAGTAGCAAAACCAGGTTGGATTATGCCACATTCACAATATGAACATGGCTAAGGAGGTACACATTTGCCTCTTCATGGCAAAGCCTGACATGTCACAAAAAGAGAATGCAGACCTGGCATGATAAAAGGACCCAGGGTGTACCAAGAGTCGGATGCACCACAAGCATTGGTTCTCATAGTTGTTTTCAATCCCCCTCGACTTATTACCTTGAGTGATGATCGGTTGGTGTATGCTCAGGCAATTGGGATTGTGGAGTTGTGGTTGGACATCTCGTGTGGCATTGAAATGAGAGTGTTCTAGTGCGTGCTGTATGTACATGGTGTTGCGTTCCACCTTCTCTCAGTCTCCTCTGTCACAAATACAGGAATATATGTCGTCTTTGGTGGTGATTATGGCTAGGTCCTCGACAAGGACACCGGAGAGGAGTTAGCCAGGTCTGTGCAGAAGGGCGACATATACTGCCTACTGGAGGAACCCAAGGTTCTACGAGAGTAGAGCCTTGTGGCACTGGTGCATGCAAAAGATGGTGAGATGTGGCATGCACGCTATGGAAAGATCGGAATGTGCGCCTTGTAGCAGCTCCAATCATAGTAGATGGTGCGTGCCTTTTCCACCATCTCCAAATCTTAGCAGGAGCTATGCATCGGATATTTGGAGGATAAACGGCATCGTGAGGTATCTTGTGGAGTAGGAGTGCATACAAAGAAGGTACTAGAGCAATTCCATACAGACTTGTGTGGCCAAGTGCAGACCCAAAGCTTTGGAGGCTCTAGGTATTTTTTACCTTGATTGATGATTGTAGCTCTTACACTGTTGTATATGTCCTTTCTTCCAAGGACTTGTACTTTACCAAGTTCATGGAATTCAAGGCAATGGTGGGGTACGTGAATGGCAAGAAAATCAAGGTATTTTACAATGACCGTGGTGGAGAGCACATGAGCAAGGAGTTCCAAGATCACCTCGCAATAGTTGGCATCAAGGTGCAGCGTAGCACACCATGCTTGGCGCAGCAGAATGGTGTAACATAGTATGCCAACTGTACCATTGTTGAGTCAGCCTACTCCATGCTGCATGCGGTTTGGCTCACATAAGACTTCGAGGTCAAAGTAGTGAGCAATGCCGTGTACATTAAGAATTGTAGTCCAACCAAGGTACAGGAGCAGATGACACCGTACGAGACGTGGTTTGGCAAGACGTCAAATGTGGGTCATCTTTGAGCGTTTGGCAGCATGGCACATATGCACGTGCCCAAGGAGAAACGGAAAAAGCAAGATGCAAAGAGTGGACAAATACTGATGATCGGGTATGGCATGGAAAACAAGGTGTATTGCCTATATGAGAGGGATACTAGCAATGTCATCATCTATAGAGATGTCATCTAGAATGAGAGTAACGTCATCAGTACCATCATTGTCTGTGAAGAGGAAAAAAGACTAGTAGTTGACGAGGCTATGGAATCCGGTACCCTTCCGGACATAGTATCTCATGACCCTTCCTCTACTATGACAGTGGGCAAACCACTATACTTTCCCATGTCGAATGTAGCAGAGAGAGCGGCTATATCGGCAGAAGCACTGGAAGGAGATACAACACCACCAGTAGTTGCAATTGTGCCAACAATACTACGCCAAGTGCTCGCTAACGCTCAAGGACCAGGTCGGAGGTACCCTCTCAGGGTGCGCTATAAGCAAAATGTGTGTGGCCATTTCTGGATATTACAGAAACCAGATTAGATGAACATCATTGTTCTAGCAGATTCAGATGAGCCAACTTCCTACAAGGAGGACATGGAAATACCTCACGTAGCACGTTAGACGCATGCTATGTAGCACGAGATATAGTCACAGCTAGACAACGGGATATCGAAGCTCACACAGCTTCCACTTGGGCACAAGGTGATCAAGTGCAAGTGGGAGTTCAAGAAGAAACCGGGTACAAATGGCAACCTGGAAAAGAACAAGGTGAAGCTGGTTGCAAATGGCTTCTTGCAACAAGAAAGTAGTGACTATACTGAAACCTTTGTCCCTGTTGCAAAGTTTCCCTCCCCTCTCTTATATAGCACCTCAAGATTTCGAGATCCACCACATCGATGTCAAGACGGCAATCTTGAATGCTGAGTTTGACGGGGAGATCTACATGGAGCACCCAGAGAGATATGTCATGGACGGCTAGGAGTATTTGGTTTGTAAGCTGTCGAATTTGTTCTACCGCCTCAAGTATGAGTCGCGTGCTTGGAACCAAAAGTTGGATGTGGCGTTGTATTGCACGGGGTTTGAGCATAGCGGATGTGACTTCAATGTCTATTATTGGCGGCAGGACCATGAGGTCCTCATTATCATTGTCTATGTCGATGACATACTCCTTTCCAACATTATATTCGAACTGCAAGAGTTCAAGGAGGCGATGCTGGAGTACTGCCACATGTATGATCTCGGGGAAGCAACATACTTCATTGGCATCCAAATCACGTGTAATAGCAAATCATGCCCTCTCTTGCTATAGCAAAGCCGGTTCATCAAGGACGTATTCTAGCAGCTAGGCATGGTAGAAGCAAAACCCATTGGCATGCCACTTGAGACACGGTAGTACCTTGTAAGTATCAATGGAGAAAAAGATGCAGCTGAGCCGGAGAAGTACCAGAGCACTATCGGCAGTCTTATGTACCTGATGCCAACAACCAAGCCGGACCTCGCAAATGTTGTGAGTCCTCTGACTCATCCATCACATGGCAAAACCTGGAATTGAGTATTAAAAAGCGGCGAAGCGGATCGTTTTCAACCATGCTGAACCATCAATAAATGCATCATATTCAACGGTAACAACAATAGTATCATAGGCTACACAGACGCATACTTGCCTTCAAAACCTGTTGGAACTTGAGGAGAGAAGGAGCCTTGGAGCAGCGAGCATGTGGGACTGAAAGGACATCACTTGTGCTGAAGAATGGTTGTTAAATAACACAAAATGTTGGAGTACATATAGAGCTAGAGCTTGGGCAAGTCAGCCCTCTCACAAGCGACACCACTTAGCCATGGAGGCTAAGGCTCACACACTAGAGTCCCCAAACTCATACAAGGGAGGAAATCAGCCTAACAATCAGGCTGCCCAGTCACACACCACCTAGAGAGCTAGAGAATGCTCTCATGGCACACTCCTAGTGGTCACATCACCCACAAACCCATGGAGAATCACCATGTGTCCATGGATAGCACACAAGGATCTCACCTCACCTAAAAAGTAAGGAGAGGTACCTTTATTGTAGTAAGCACACTCTGACAAGGCAATCCTAAGACCAAGGACCTTTTTGGATATTTCTCCCATCAGGTCTTGACCCTTGACCTCTTGCCTTTTTCTTTTCTCAGGCTAAGGCATGGAGCCATCGCCCATGGCCACCCAGACATTGGCGGTCCATGATCCCCAAAACTTCGAAAATTCATATATCTCAATTCGACTGTTGGATCGGCCTGAAACTTGGACTGTAGATAATTTGCCACCTGATCTTTCCAATGATGAAGGCGGATCGACGATCCGAGCAGGCATCTGGAAGTTTCCTATAACTTACTCCTGTGGACCTGAAATTGAGCCGGATGGCTCCTTTCCCAATAATCTCCACTTTGCCGCAGTCAAAGTCGGCTGAGTCCACATGCCTTCATGCAGAACTGCTGCTTCTTACGGGTCACTGGCTTGGTGCAGAAATCAGCGACCTGCCTGCTGGTTGGAGTAAACTCCAGCTTGATAGAATCCTCCTGCACCATGTGCCTGATGAAGTGATATGCGATGTCAATGTGCTTGGTGCGTGCATGGTGCTCAGGATTCTTGGCGAGTGCGATTGCGCTCTGGTTGTCGACATGCACATGAACTGGAACTACTACACTCCCACTCATCTCCACCATGAGACGCTAGAGCCAAACTGCTTCCTTGGTTCCAAAGCTGAGAGAGACGTACTCAGCTTCTATGCTCGAGGTGGCCACGACCACCTGTCGCTTGCTGCACCAGCTGATGGCACCTCCATTCATGAGAAAAACATGTCGAGATATGGACTTGCGGGTCTCAGGAGTTGAAGCCCAATCTGCATCTGTGTAGCCGATGATGCTGTTGTCGTTGCTGTTGTAGGTGATGCCAACGTTGATGGTTCCAGCAAGCTAGCAGAACATCCGCTTCACTGCCTTCTGGTGCTCCGGTCCGGGATTAGCCATGTGCTGGCTCACAACACTCACAACCTTTGCGAGTTCCGGCCTGGTTGCCACCATCAGGTACATAAGACTATCGACGGCGCTCTGGTACTTCTGCTGCTCAGCAGCATCTGCTTCTCCACTGAAGCTCACAAGGTACTACGCGTCTCCAGCGCCATGCCGATGGGTTTGGCCTCTGCCATGCCGAACCGCTATAGGACGTCCTTGATGTAGCGACTCTGCTGTAGCGAGAGAGAGCGTGATTTGCGGTCACGCATGATCTGGATGCCGGGGAAGTATGAAGCCTCCCCGAGATCACACATGTGGAAGCGCTCCCGCATGGCCTCCTTGAACTCCTGCAAAGCAGACATGCTGTTGGAAAGGAGGAGCATGTCATCCATATAGACAATGATGATGAGGATCTCATGCTCATGCTTCCAGCGATACACGCTCAAGTCACACTCGCTGCGCTCAGACCCCATGCACTGTAACGCCGCATCCAACTTCTGGTTCCAAGCACGCGACGCTTGCTTGAGGCCGTACAACGACTTCTGCAGCTTGCTGTTGGGAAAGGAGTCGTCCGGCTCAGTTTCAGGTCCACAGGAGCAAGTTTCAGGAAACTTCCAGATGCCAGCTCCGATCATCGATCCGTCCTCATCATTACAAAGATCAGGTGGCAAATTATCTACAGTCCAAGTTTCAGGCCGATCCAACAGTCGGATGGGGAGAATTTTCGAAGTTTCGAGGGCCATGGACCGCTGATGTCTAGTTGGCCATGGGCGATGGCTCCATGCCTTAGCCTGAGAAAAGAAAAAGGCAAGAGGTCCAGGGTCAACACATGATGGGAGAAATATCCAAAAAGGTCCTTGGTCTTAGGGTTGCCTTGTCAGAGTGTGCTGACTAGGATAAAGGTACCTCTCCTTACTTTTTAGGTGAGGTGAGATCCTTGTGTGCTAGCCATGGACACATGGCGATTCCATCGATTCGTTTGGGAGAAACGCTGTTTACAAGCTGGCTGGTTTGAGTTGGAGTAGGAGCACAAGCACACCCTGTTTTCAAGAGGACATATCTTTCAAAATCCCCTGTTGATGACCCTGTTTTATGGGTCGATCTGAAAGTTTTTGAGCTGAATTTTCTAGTGGTGGGCTCAGGTTTTATAAATTCCCAGTCTGCTGGCATCTACAGTCCATTTTATGTCAGACATATTTCTGGCAGAAGCAACAGTAGAAGCAGGGGTAGCGCCGCTACCCAAGGGCAGCGTTGAGCATCACCAAAGCTCAAAATGGCAGCAGCAGGCGTGGTAACAGCAGCCCAGCCCTTGGAGAGGCTGGACGAATGCACCAACTTCACGTTTTAGAAGATCCGTACCCGCCTCCTTTTCGAGGAGAGGGGCTTGTGGGAGGTGGTGAGCGGCGACGAGCGCGCTCCGCCTCCACAGGTAAAAGGCATCACCGCAACTGAGGTGGTGGCGGGGAAGACGCTGAAGAAAGGTGCAGCAGATGCAAGTTCATCTACAACTGCAGCGGCGGCGTATGTGGAGTGGAAGAAGAAGGACAGGCAGGCCTACAGGTTGCTTATCAACGCCATCTCCAACCCGCATCTTCAGTACGTGAGTGACAAGGCTACTGCAAAGGAGGGGTGGGACACGTTGTGCAAGAAGTATGAGAGCAAGGATCCTGCATTCCTCATGTTTTTGGAGGAAAAGATGATGGCGTTGAAAATGCAGGGTGGTAAGGGATGGAGGCGTACAAGGACAGGGCAAAGGAGCTAGCGAAGCAGCTGAAAGCAGCCGGCAACCGTGTGGAAGAGACGCGCTTCATCCTCCTCTTGCTGAGAGGACTCCCAACCAGCTACGACACGGTGCGAGAGACGCTGGAGTGCCAGCCATCTCTCGACCTCGACTTCATCTGCACACACCTAGTGTAGGTGGAATTGCGTCACAATGCAGCAAAGCGCAATGGCGGTGGTAGTAGTGAAGCAGCTTTTGTGGCCACGAGCTCACACAACCAGCAGCACCAGCAGCAGTCTGGGAAGCAGAGAGGCAGAAAGAAAGGCAAATGCCATTACTGCCAGAAAGAGGGACACTACAAAAGGGAGTGTTTCAAGCTCAAGAGGGACCAGAAGGAGCAGTAGCAGCAGCAGTCATCGCAGCAGCAGCAGCAAAAACAACAGCAGCAGTCACAGCAGCGTCAGCAACAGCCGCAACAGCAACAAAACCAAGCTGGTGTGCGCCACTTTGGCAACATGAATTTGGCCAAGGAGGTGCGCGACCGTCTCTTCATGGCGAAATCTGACATGTCGCAGGTGGAGAAGGCGGATCTCGCATGGTACAAGGACTCAGGGTGTACCAAGAGCCTCACACATCAAAAGGAGTGGTTTACGCAGCTGTTGTCCATCCCTCCCCGTCCTATCGCTATGGGTGATGATCAGGTGGTGTATGCTGAGGGGATTGGGATTGTGGAGATGTGGTTGGAGATCCCACGTGGCATTGAAGTGAGAGTGTTCCATGGCGTGCTGTATGTACCTGATGCTGCATTCAACCTCCTCTCAGTCTCCTCTCTTACAAACACAGGACTGCACGTCGTCTTCGATGATGACTATGGCTACATCCTCAACAAGGATACAGGAGAGGAGTTGGCCAGGTCGGTGAAGGAGGGCGACATGTACCGCCTGCTGGGGGCGACCAAGATCCCGCGTGAGCAGAATCTTGCAGCAGTGGTGCAGGTGACAGATGGCGAGATCTGGCATGCGCGCTACAGCCACATCGGCATGCGCGCCTTGCAGCAGCTTCAAGCAAAGCAGATGGTGCGTGACCTGCCTACCATCTCTAACTTTGAGCAGCGGTTGTGCATCGGCTGATTGGAGGGGAAGCAGCACCGGGAGACGTTCTCTAGAGCAGGGGAGCGTGCGAAGGAGGTGTTGGAGCTGGTCCACACGGACTTGTGCGGACCGATGCAGACCCAGAGCTTGGGAGGCTCTAGGTATTTCCTGACCTTCATTGATGATTTCAGCCGTTACACTGCTGTGTACTTCCTTCCTTCCAAGGACCGGTGCTTTGACAGGTTCAAGGAGTTCAAGGCCATGATGGACCAGACTGGCAAGAAGATCAAGGCGCTGCGCAGAGATCGCGGTAGAGAGTACCTGAGCAAGGAGTTCGAGGACTACCTCGCAGCAGCTGGCATCAAGGCGCAGCGTACCGCGCCGTACTCGCCGCAGCAGAACGGTGTAGCAGAACGCGCCAACCGTGCCATTGTGGAGTCGGCGTGCTCCATGCTGCACGCGGCTCTGCTGACCTACGACTTCTGGGCTGAAGCCGTGAGCACTGCGGTCTACATCAAGAACCGCAGTCCAACTAAGGCGCTGGAGCAGATGACGCCATACGAGGCGTGGTTCAGCAAGAAACCGAGCGTGGGTCATCTCCGAGCATTTGGCAGCTTGGCGCACATGCACGTGCCCAAGGAGAAGCGGTAGAAATGAGACGCAAAGAGTGCGCTGATGCTGATGATTGGCTACGTCGTGGCAAGCAAGGCCTATCGCCTCTACGAGAGGGATATAGACCACGTCATCATCTCCAGGGATGTCGTCTTCAACGAGAGCAACGTCATCGGCACCAACATTGTCTGTGAAGAGGCAGCAGAACCAGCAGCTGACGAGACAGTGGGAGCAAAAATCCTTCATGACCCAGTCTCTCCTGATCCGTCTCAGCAGCTGACGAGACAGTGGGAGCAGAAATCCTTCATGACCCAGTCTTTCCCGATCCTTCCTCTACTGTGACAATGGGAGAATCACTCTACTCTCCCATGTCTGATGCAACAGATACAGCAGCCTCACTGGCAGAAGCAAAGGAGGGAGATGTAGCACCACCAGCAGCAGCAGTTATGCCAGCAGCACCGCGCTAGCCGCCCACTAAAGCTCCAGCACCAGGTCGCAGGTACCCTCTTAGGTTGCGTTACAAGCCTAGTGAGCGCGGCCATTTCTGGATGCTGTAGAAACCAGAAATGATGAACGTCGCAGTTGCAGCAGATTCATATGAGCCAACGTCATACAAGGAGGCCATGGCTGCACCGAATGCAGCAGATTGGGCGCAAGCCGTGCAGCAGGAGATACAGTCGTAGCTGGACAACGGCACGTGGGAGCTGACTGAGCGTCCACCTGGACGTAAGGTGAGCAAGTGCAAGTGGGTGTTCAAGAAGAAGCGGGGAGCAAATGATAACGTGGAAAAGTACAAGGCGAGGCTGGTCGCCAAGGGCTACTCGCAGCAGGAGGGCATCGACTGCAGAGAAACTTTTGCCCCTGTTGCAAAGTTTGCCTATGTGTGCACGCTCCTCTCTTATGCAGCAGCTGAGGATTTCGAGGTTCACCACATGGATGTCAAGACGGCATTCTTGAATGGTGACTTGGAGGAGGAGATCTACATGGAGCAGCCGGAGGGGTTCGTCATGGATGGCCAGGAGCACCTGGTTTGCAAGCTGCAGAAGTCGCTGTA
>SZWC01004536.1:0-12372 GCA_023375785.1 Penium margaritaceum | reverse complement strand
AACCATTCTTCAGCACAACTGATGCCCTTTCAGTCCCACATGCTCGCTGCTTCAAGACTCCTTGTCTCCTCCAGATCCAGCACTTGCAAACCAGGTGCTCCTGGCCATCCATGACGAACCCCTCCGGCTGCTCCATGTAGATCTCCTCCTCCAAGTCACCATTCAAGAATGCCGTCTTAACATCCATGTGGTGAACCTCGAAGTCCTCAGCTGCTGCATAAAAGAGGAGCGTGCGTACAGAGGCAAACTTTGTAACAGGGGCAAACGTTTCTGTGTAGTCGATGCCCTATTGCTGCGAGTAGCCCTTGGCAACCAACCTCACCTTGTACTTTTCCAGGTTACCATGTGCTCCCCGCTTCTTCTTAAATACCCACTTGCACTTGATCACTTTACGTCCAGGTGGATGCTCAGTTAGCTCCCACGTGCTGTTGTCCAGTTGCGACTGTATCTCCTGCTACACGGCTTGCGCCCAATCTGCTGCATCTGGTGCAGCCATGGCCTCCTTGTATGACGTTGGCTCATCTGAATCTGCTGCAACTACGACATTCATCTGTTCTGGTTTCTGCAGCATCCAGAAATGGCCGCGCTCACCAGGCTTGTAACACATCCTAAGAGGGTACCTGCGACCTGGTGCTGGAGTGTTAGCGGGCGGCTGGCGCGGTGCTGCTGGCACAACTGCTGCTGCCGGTGGTGCTACATCTCCCTCCTCTACTTTAGCCGTTGAGGCTGTTGTATCTGCTGCATCAGACATGGGAGAGTACAGTGATTCTCCCATTGTCACAGTAGAGGAAGGATCGGGAGACACTGGGTCAGGAAGGGTTTCTGCTCCCCATGTCTCGTCAGTTGCTGGTTCTGCTGCTTCTTCACAGACTATGTTGGTGTCGATGACGTTGCTCTCGTTGAAGACGACATCCCTGGAGGTGATGACGTGGCCTGTATCCCTCTCGTAGAGGCGATAGGCCTTGCTTGCCACGTCGTAGCCAATCATCAGCATCTGCACACTCTTTGCGTCCCATTTCTACCGCTTCTCCTTGGGCACGTGCATGTGCGCCAAGCTGCCAAATGCTCAGAGATGACGCACGCTCGGTCTCTTGCCGAACCACGCCTCGTACGACGTCATCTGCTCCAGCGCCTTAGTTGGACTACAGTTCTTGATGTAGACCGCAGTGCTCACGACTTCAGCCCAGAAGTCGTAGGTCAGCCGAGCCGCGTGTAGCATGGAGCGCGCCGACTCCACAATGGTACGGTTGGCGCACTCTGCTACACCATACTGCTACGGCGAGTACAGCGCAGTACGCTGCGCCTTGATGCCAGCTGTTGCGAGGTAGTCCTGGAACTCCTTGCTCAGGTACTCTCCACCGCGATCGCTGCGCATCGCCTTGATCTTCTTGCCAGTCTGGTTCTCCACCATGGCCTTGAACTCCTTCAACCTGTCAAAGCACTGGTCCTTGGAAGGAAGGAAGTACACAGCAGTTTAACGGCTGAAATCATCAGTGAAGGTCAGGAAATACATAGAGCCTCCAAAGCGCTGGGTCTGCATCGGTTCGCACAAGTCCGTGTGGACCAGCTGCAACACCTTCTTCGTACGCTCCCCTGCTCCAGAGAACGCCTCACGGTGCTGCTTCCCCTCCAAACAGCCGATACACAACTACTGCTCAAAGTTAGAGATGGTAGGCAGGTCACGCACCATCTGCTTTGCTTGAAGTTGCTACAAGGCGCGCATGTAGATGTGGCCGTAGCGCGCATGCCAGATCTCACCATCTGTCGTCTGCACCACTGCTGCAAGACTCTGCTCACGCGGGATCTTGGTCGCCCCCAGCAGGCGGTACATGTCGCCCTCCTTCACCGACCTGGCCAACTCCTCTCCTGTATCCTTATTGAGGATGTAGCCATAGTCATCATCAAAGACGACGCGCAGTCCTGTGTTTGTAAGAGAGGAGACTGAGAGGAGGTTGAATGCAGCATCAGGTACATACAGCACGCCATGGAATATTCCCACTTCAATGCCACGTGGGGTCTCCAACCACATCTCCACAATCCCAATCCCCTTAGAATACACCACCCGATCATCACCCATAGCGATAGGATGGGGAGGGATGGACAGCAGCTGCGTAAACCACTCCTTGTGATGTGTGAGGCTCTTGGTACACCCTGAGTCCTTGTACCATGCGAGATCCGCCTTCTCCACATGCGACATGTCAGACTTTGCCATAAAGAGACGGTCGCGCACCTCCTTGGCCACATTAATGTTGCCAAAGTGGCGCACACCAGCTTGGTTTTGCTGCTGCTGTTGCTGCTGATGCTGTTGTGACTGCTACTACTGCTACTGCTGGTTGCGTGAGCTCGTGGCCACAAAAGCTGCTTCACCGCTGCCGCCGCCATTGCGCTTTGCTGCATTGCGACACAATTCCAAATGCACCAGGTGTGTGCAGATGAAGTTGAGGTCAAGAGTTGGCTGGCACAATAGCGTCTCTCGCACCGTGTCGTAGCTGGTTGGGAGTCCCCTCAGCAAGAGGAGGATGAAGCGCGTCTCTTCCACAGGGTTGCCGACCGCTTTCAGCTGCTTCGCCAGCTCCTTTGCCCTGTCCAGGTACGCCTCCATCCCTTCACCACCCTGCATTTTCAGCGCCATCATCTTTTCCTCCAAAAGCATGAGGAATGCAGGATCCTTGCTCTCATACTTCTTGCACAACGTATCCCACCCCTCCTTTGCAGTAGCCTTGTCACTCACGTACTAAAGATGCGGGTTGGAGATAGTATTGACAAGCAACATGTAGGCCTACCTGTCCTTCTTCTTCCACTCCTCATACGCCGCTAGTATAGCTGCACAAGAACCCGCATCAGCTGCACCCTTTTGCGGCGTCTTCCCCGCCACCACCTGCGCTGCGGTGATGCCTTTTGCCTGTGGAGGCAGAGTGCGCTCGTCGCCGCTCACCACCGCCCACAAGCCCCTCTCCTCCAAAAGGAGGCGGGCACGGATCTTCCAAAACATGAAGTTGGCGCGTCCTTCCAGCCTCTCCAAGGGCTGGGCTGCTGTTACTACGCCTGCTGCTGCCATTTTGAGCTTTGGTGATGCTCAACGCTGCCCTTGGGTCGCGGCGCTATCCCTGCTTCTGCTGCTGCTTCTGCCAGAAATCTGTCTAACAGAAAATGGGCTGTACATGCCAGCAGACCAGGAATTTGGAAAAACTGAGCCCACCACTGAAAAATTCAGCTCAAAACCTTTCAGATAGACCCATAAAACAGGGTCATCAACAGGGAATTTTGAAAGATATGCCCTCTTGAAAACAGGGTGTGCTTCTGCTCCTACTCCAACTCAGACCAGCCAGCTTGTAAACGGCGTTGCTCCCAAACGAATCAATGGAATGCAAATAATTTTGCACCAATAGAAAGCTTAGGAAAAATACTACAATTCCCATGTGCCACGTTTTAAAATTGACAAAGAAACAAGAGAGTTATGGTCATCACAAGGCGACAGTCTTACTCGTAGAGAAGAGTGTAGCCCTGGCCGACCTCGTTTTCAGCATAACTCTCAATCCGACTGTTGGATTGCCGCTATCTTGGGCTCGTTGGAAAGCTTGTCTCACGAACTTGAAGTTCCTGTGGTTGATCGCCAAATTTGATCAAGATTTGACCCTAACCTGTCACTCTCATTGTGACGGCCTGTTCTGGCTGAATCTGGAGGAATCTGGCTCTGATACCAAATGTTGGAACTTGAGGAGAGCATTGGAGCAGCGAGCATGTGGGACTGAAAGGGCATCACTTGTGCTGAAGAATTCTTGTTAAATCACTCAAAATAATGGAGTACATATAGAGCTAGAGCTTCGGCAAGTCAGCTCTCTCACAAGCCACACCACTTAGCCATGGAGGCTAAGGTTCACACACTAGAGTCCACAATCTCATACAAGGGAGGAAATCAGCCTAACAATCAGACTGACCAGTCACACACGACCTAGAGAGCTAGAGAATGCTCTCATGGCACACTCCTAGTGGTCACATCATCCACAAACCCAGGGAGAATCGCTATGTGTCCATGGCCAGCACACAATGATCTCACCTCACCTAAAAAGTAAGGAGAGGTACCTTTATCCTAGTCAGCACACTCTGACAAGGCAATCCTCAGACGAAGGACCCTTTTGGATATTTCTCGCATCAGGTCTTGACCCTGGACCTCTTGCCTTTTTCTTTTCTCTGGCTAAGGCATAGAGCCATCGCCCATGGCCACCCAGACATTGGCGGTCCATGACCCCCCGAAACTTCGAAAATTCATATCTCCCAATCCGACCGTTGGATCGGCCTGAAACTTGGACCATAAATAAACTGCCAGCTGATCTTTCCAATGGTGAAGACATATTGACGATCGAAGCAGGCATCTGGAAGTTTCTTGGAACTTGCTCCTGTGGACCTGAAACTGAGCCGGACGGCTCCTTTTCCAACAAAACGTGAGGACCTCATGTCCATTTCTAGACATGTATTCCTTATAAATGGAGGTGCCATTAGTTGGTATAGTAAGCAACAGGTGGTTATTGCCACCTCAAGCATGGAAGCTGAGTACATGTTTCTCAGCTTAGGAGTAGCGGAGAAAGTTTAGCTCCAACCATTATGGTAGAGATGGGTAGGAGTACATCAATTACTATTTCTGTGTACGTCAACATCTAGAGCACAAGAACACTTGCTAAGGATACTGAGCACCATATACGCACAAACTATATTGATATTGCCTATTGTCAGTTGTTTGAAGGAGCTAGCACATCGGGAAGGGGGAGACTGAAGTCTCGCTCAAGCTGCACAGTACTGACAAAATGGTGATGTCACTCAGAATAGGGCATAACTGATAATGTGCATAATGACTGAGGAGCAAAATCAGCAAAGCGTCGATGGAGAGAAACTAAGGATAGGTGTGGATGCAACACAATAGATGTGGGAGGTAATGATGAAGTAGAGTACCACAGCAACCGAGGCGTGAGCGAGAGCCGCAACGCTGAGGTACGGGCACCGTATGAACTACAATGGACAAGTATGCAAGTTGAGGTAATGTGAACAAATGGGTGTAGTACCAAAGGCACGGACAGGAAACACTGAGTCGTTAAGGTTGTTGCAGCAAAGTACACACAGGCAATGTACCGTAGTGCTAAGGTACGGGCATGATGAGATGTAGAAGAGATCCTTGAAGGTGGGCGCAGTGCCACCAAGCACGGGCGGGGATGAACAAGCAGATGCCGTTGCCAGGAAGGCGTGCGAAGGACGACAAGCGATGAACAAAGACCAAGGAGAGTCCCAGCACCAAAGAGCGGGCAA
Organism: Penium margaritaceum; assembly: GCA_023375785.1. Taxonomy (NCBI): domain Eukaryota; kingdom Viridiplantae; phylum Streptophyta; class Zygnematophyceae; order Desmidiales; family Peniaceae; genus Penium; species Penium margaritaceum. The sequence goes on along the minus strand of SZWC01004536.1, from coordinate 7,074 downwards.
GGCAGTGGGCCGAGCCTCGGCTACCAAAGACGGGCATGATGGAGCGAGTGAGTGGAAGTGAACGAGCAAAGCCGTATCCGGGCATGGCGGGCATGACATGTGTCAGGTGAGGGAGACAACGAGAGAAAGGGAAGGTGCCGCAACCTCAAAGGCGGGCTGAAGTGAACCAAACATAGTTGATTGCTTGAAGACAAGAAGGTACATAACATTAAGTAGTAACCCATCTAGGCTAGCCGAATCCCTTCTGTTAAGGACAGTCATACAAGCGGTGCCGCCGTAGGCGGTTGGCAGTAGATGCGGCGGCTGTTGTGATCAAGATTAGGGAGCGGCTTCGGTGCTGGTCTTGAGGCCTGGCACCTGGGTTAGCCGTATTGAGGCTGAGGTTGTCCATTCTCATCTTGCGGGGATCGCACCGTGAGAGTGACTATCAAACAGTGAACGAGGGAAATCACCGGTCGTCAGTATGGCACGAGGGACATCGAATGGTCAATAGACCGTTCGCTCGCTTCGGCTGCTGCATCTGTTCTGGGTGGGAGCTGAGAGTGCAAGTTTGAATGTTATTGTTGTGGTCTTAGAGGATGACAGGGAGCGAATAAAAATTTTCCACAATTGCCCCATTTTTTGTTGTGTCTTTTGGACATTGCCGACATTTTGACAACCCCTCTGAATTCCAAAAGACACGAAGAGGATAGATTGGCAGTGGCGGAGGAAGGTAGAAGGGGTTTGCTAGGAAGATAAGAAGGATATGATCCTCGGTCGAAGAAGACAGTTTGGAAGGTAATGTTGGATGGAGGGAGAGACTTGCGAGCATGCATAGTTCTGGGCAAATCTCGCAGATGACGGGGAAGGAGTAGGAAGTAAAATGGAGCATTGCTGAGGATACAAGAGACATAGAACTGAGTGGAGTAAGAGGCGATAATATTGTAGGAAGATTCGGCCAAAGGTGAGAATGGTCTGCGGGTTGTTGTGAGACCAGGGAAGAAAATGATTGAGAGGAGTCCCATCGTGGAGATGGATGGTCATTGTGTTCAGTGATGGAGGTATACACAGGGCGACCTTCTTTCTGGGAGTGACCTTCTGCTATGTTGGATTGTTTGGGTGAAATGAATAGTGCATCAGACGTGGAGAAACCTGGACAGAGGGGGAAGTCGTTGTTGAGGTTTGCTGGAGAAACAAAGTTGGATTTAAGAGCAGATGACAGATGTGGTAAGGAAAAGGATTCAAGAAAGGAGGCATGGTTTTTTGCATGGAGCTGTCCAAGGAGTTGGTGAAGGAAGGTGGCATGTGGAAAACCGATGGTGGCAGGTTACTTCAGTGTGGCATTTGGGACTGTGGATGCAAGTTAGTCAAGCTGTTGCTAGAAGATGACTATATTGATAGGCAAGAGAGGAAGGTTTCATGTAGTACAGCGAAGTAGTCGAAGATGACGAGGGCGACGATGGCGATGGTGTCTGTTCAGAGCAGGAGTGGCCAATTTTAAGCATGATATGCTCATGGAGCGTGGCAACTGAAGGTTTTAGTTACTTGAGAAATCGTAGATAAGTGATTGATGATGGAATTTTGAGGGCACAGTTGGGAACAATGTGTTGTAGGAGAGTGATGTTGCTTACTGTTGTGGTGTCTCTGCTCTGGTTTCCATAGCTACTGTTGTGAATTTGTGGGTGCCACTGCTAGAGGGTTTCCAGGACAAAGAGGGGGTGAAAATAAGGTTGCCAACCAGCTGAGTGTTAAAGGGAATGGCACCATACTTTCAGCTTCTTTGGTTGTTGTTTCCAAGGGCAATTATCGTTCAATAATTCGTTGGTTACAGGAAGGTTTGGAGGAGCTATCTGATTGTTGTTGAATTTTGGTTGTTGAGATGTCTCCAGAAGATGATCTCTGTTTTGGTAATGGGAAAATTACCCTAGGGGAAAAAAGAAAATGGTGCCGGTTATAGAGTAGGATACAGAAATGGGATGTGGAAGGAATGAAGTGACCAAGAAGAGGATGTTCTTAATAACCAAAAGTAAGAGTTTGAAGTAATAGCAAGAGAGCTTCATGGGTTTTGACTCCGGATGGGGTGGGATTATATAGGCCTGGTTGTTGATGGCTGAGAGGGCATCACGCTGATTTGTGAACACTTGAAAGAGGTTGAGGATGATGATATCAAAGGGCATTTCTTTTAAGTTGCTGTTGACGATGATCTGGTGAGAGTGCACCTGTAGATTTGGCAAAGTCGTGCTTCGACGAGGTGTTTTGAGCGTAACTGAAAGAGTGAAGCTTCGACTCCGGACCAGGGTCTTTTCCTATGCTTTGATACCACATCCGTGATCTGAAGGAGCTGACGCATTCGGAAGCGAGGAGACTGAAATGTCACTCAAGCTATATAGTCTTGACGAAATGCTCACATCACTGAGAATAGGGAAAACTAATAATGCACAAAATTACCGAAGAGCACAAGCAGCAAAGCGTACATGTGGAGAAACTGAGGATAGGTGTGGGTGTAGTATAACACGTGTGCGTGCTAGTGATGAAGTAGAGTGCCATAGCAACTGAGGCGCAGGTGAGAGCCGCAGCGCCAAGGTGCGGGCGTAGTATGAGCTGCAATGCAAGAGTATGTACAGTGAGGTAATATGAACGAATGGGTGCAATGCCAAAGGCACAGGCAGGAAAGGTAGAGTCGTCAAGGTTGCTGCAACAACCAAGGCGCGGGCAATGTTCCGCAACACTAAGGTGCACGCGTGATGAGATGCTAAAGATATCATTGAAAGTGGGTGCAATGTAACCAAGCACGAGTGCTGATGAACATGCGGATGCCACAGCCAGGTAGGTGGATGAAGGACGACGAACGATGAGCAAAGACCAAGGAGAGCAGCAACACCAAGGAGCGGGCAAGGCTGCGGACCGAGCCTCAGCTACCAAGGACGGGCATGATGGAGCGCGTGAGTAAAGGTGAACAAGAAGAGCCGCAGACGGGCATGGCGAGCATGACAGGTGTCAGGTGACGGAGACAACGAGAGAAGGGGAAGGTTTTAAAGCTTAAAAGGCAGGCTATAGTGGACCAAACATAGTTGATTACTTTAAGACAAGCAGGTAGATAACATTGAGTAGTAACCCATATAAGGTAGCCTAAGGTCTTATGTTAAAGAAAGCGATACGAGCGGTGTCGCCGTAGGCAATTGGCCGTAGATGCGGCCGTTGTTGTAGTCAGGGTGGCGGAGTGGCTCCGGCGCTGGTCTTGAGGCTTGGCACCTGGATTAGCCGTGCCGCAGCTAAGGTTTTCAATTGTCGTCTTGCGGGGATCGCAGTACAAGTGAGACTGTCGAATGGTCGGCGAGGGAGGTTGTTGGCTGTTAGTATGGTGTAAGGGGCAGCTAATAGTCAATAGACCGTTCGCTCTCTTTGGCTACTGTATCTATTCTGGGTGGGAGCTGAGACTGTTGGTCCAAATGTTATTGTTGTGAACTTTGAGGGTGACGGGGGGCGGATCAGAATTTTCTCAATTGCGCTATTTCTTGTTGTTTCTTTTGTACATTGCCGATATATGCTGACACCTATCACTTCATCATGCACATTGTGTATGAGGGTGTTATCAAGCTAGACTTCACTCCAATGAGCAAGTAGGTCGCTAATTTCCACACCAAGCCAGTGATTCGTGTGAAGTAGTAGTTATTCATGAAGGCATGTAGACTCGGCCCACTCTCATTAGCGGTAAAGTGGGAGATTCTTAGAAAATGGGCTATCTGGCTCAATTTCAGGTCCACAAGAAGAAGTTTTAGAGAACTACTAAATGTCAGTTTCAATCGTCAATCGAACGTCTCCATTGGAAATATCAGTTCACAAATTGGCTATGCTCCAAGTTTTAAGCAGATCCAATGGTTGGATTGGAAGATATGAATTTTCAGAATTTCTGAGGTTATCGACCACCAGTGTCTCGGTGACAATGGGCAATGACTCCATGCCTTAGCATGAGAAAAGAAAAACCTGTTTTCTACGCTAATTTCCTCTTTTGTGTGAGATTATGGACTCTAACGTGTGAGCCTTACCCTCCATGGCTAAGTGGTGTGGCTTTTGAGTTTTGAGTTGTCCAATCCCTAGTTGTATCATTTACTCTATCATTCTGAGTTATTTAATAACCATTATTCAATACAACCGGTACCCTTCTAGGTCCACATACTTCTTGTTTCAGGGTCACATATCTCCTCCAAACCCAACAAATATCAAGAACAGACGGCAAGTACCATCGTTTTAGCTTTGTTTTCTAGTCCATTGCCTGAGGCTGGTTGACAAAGAGTTATGGACCCGTATCGACTTGTTTTGGGCCACGCTTGTAGGGGCTCTCTTTTCCTCTTTGTTTTGCAGTGCACATCAGCTTTATCAACTCCATCTGCTCCATGTGCTACATCAACTTCAATGACAGGTGCAGGAATTTAGCAAACAAGGATAAAAAACAATGTCCGTAGAGGTTCAATACTTCAGTCCGAACAGGACAAGCTCCGTCCTTGGAGGTACGACCTTGGATTCACTAAAGTGCATTATTCTCTGTTTGGAGGTTATCGAAAGCTGAAAAGTAAGAAACGGATGTAAACATTGTAAAGTGGTAGTAGACAACAACGTACATTAGCATACATCAGCCTCAACAAAGTAGAGAAGCAAAGAAGCAGAGAAGTAGCGAAGTGGTATGAAAATGCCTAAGACTCTTTATCTTAAGCAGGTCAATAAGAAAATTGTCTAAGTTCACAAGGGTGGGATTTTCTTTGTGAAAATGGCAGTTTGAGGTCGTTAAGAGATTGAACCACCAAAACAAGCCTGGGTATGAAGAATGGAGTGCCAAAAATTACATGGCGCTTGTTATCCTTCTGACATTAGTGCAGGAGTCACAACATGCCCATCTCCATGGCATGCATCCAAGGTGTATGAAAAGCCTGCAAGTATGTACCTATCAATGGCTCTTGCTAATCTCCTCTGTATTATTTGAAAACTGGTTGGGATGAGGGTGAGCGAGGGAGAGTCACTCAGAGACTTCCTATTATAGTTTGAAGGGCTGCAACAAAAAGTGACCAATATAAAATGGCAAATCGACACCAAAATGCAAGCCAAAATCTTCCTCATGACGTTATTGAAAGCCGAGATCCTTTGACCATCGTCTTTGGTGGTTGGAAGTTGGAAGAGCTTACGTAGAAGGCACTTTCTGAGTACGTAGGCAACAAGGCCATGCACCGTAGTGGCAATGAGGCCACTATTTGTTTGCCCATGCTACACAGCACGGTGGTCATAGCAACAATTATTGTTCTGGTCAGAATGGTAACAGAAGTGATGGTGGTGGAGGAAGAGGCAATGGTGGCGGTAGAAAGGGTTCAAAACATCTGAGGAGATACCACGAGAATGACAAACATGTGCACACGACACGAGAGTGCAGGACTCCGTAGAAGAAGACGAAGGTAATGGTGGGAATAACGAGGACCAAGGAAAGGAGGAGTTGACAAACATGATGGGTGAAAGCCTGTCAAGAGCCAAGGGAGTGACACTACTCAAGTGAGGAGCTTATAGGCCTCACTTAGGCACGAACCACCACTCTTCAAGGGAGAAGGATGTATTTTTTTCTATTGGGAGTACCAAGCGTTGTTTTAGGTGTGCCAACGACAGCCTTGTACATGCTCAAGACGAGGGAGACAACTTGATCAGCATCAATGTGAACGATGCAAAAAAAGACTTGAAGCGAGAGAACATCATCTACATGCCATCATTTGTGGCAAACGTTTTGTTGGTGCCCAAAATCATAGACCACGACATCACGGTCGTCTTCACGAAGGAAGAGTCCGTGATTGTCAAGAACAAGGACATCAAGATCTATCCCAAGGAGAGTCTCGTTGCACCCGTCATAAGAGTAGATGGGCTTTATGCGGTGCAGACCAAGCCCCTTGAGAGCACAAATGAGGGGTATGGAGCTGTAAAAGAACCCAAGTGTTTGAAGCCTAAAATTGCACCATAGACAGTCACCATGGCGGCTAACTCCACCAAAGACACAAATGCTGAGTTGAGGAACAGGCGCTTTGGCCATGTGGAAGGGAGCACACTATAAGCTATGTAGCACCACCAAGTGGTTCATGAGATGGAGGGATGCAAGGCCAAGGACGATGGAAAGTGCAAGAAGCTATGTGAGCCATGCCTCCAAGGCAAGGCAAAGAGAAAGCCCTTCTGAGCGGAATGGGCAACGTACAACAGGAATCTTGGACCTCATTCACTTTGATGTTTGCGAAGCCTTCTGCACTCCGAATGGTGGTAGCGAGTGCTTCTCCACCTTCATTAATGACCACTGACGTACGATGTGAATCTACTTTCTTCAGGCTAAGGAATAGGTCAAGGAGAAACTACAAAAGTTTGTTGCCATGGTAAAGCGATAGACAAGCAAGAAGGTCAAGGCATACATACATAAACACATACATACATAAATACATACATACATACATACATGCATACATACATATGTACGTACGTACATGCATACATACATACATACATACATACATACATACACACACACATACATACATGCATACATACATATGTACGTACGTACATGCATACATACATACATACATACATACATACATACATACATACATACATACATACATACATACATACACACACACATACATACATACATACATACATATATACATACATACATACATACATACCCACCTACCTACCTACCTACCTACATACATACATACATACATACATACATACATACATACATACATATATACATACATACGTACATACATACATACGTATATACATGCATGCATGCATACATACATATATATGTACGTACGTACATACATGCATGCATGCATGTATGCATGCACCCATGGATGTATGCATACATACATACGTACATACCTACATTCATACCTACATACATACATGTATACATATATACATGCATGCATACGAAGATTCATGCATGCATACATACATACATACATACCTCCGTACAAATATACATTCATACATACATACATACATACACACAAACATTCATACATACATACAAACACACATACAAACATACATACATACATA
>SZWC01004535.1:137851-153968 GCA_023375785.1 Penium margaritaceum | reverse complement strand
GCCTGACACTGATGCCCCCAACCCCCCTTTTTCTCAAGACTCTGTCCCAGAGTCTCGCCCGCGCAACAGGCGCGTGAACTTCCCTTGCGGTCCTGGCCGCTGCCGGTGTTGGCAGGGACGGCAGTATGTTTCCACCTCCCCGCCCTCTCGTTGGTACTTCGCAGAACATTCCTGATGTACGTACAGCTGGCATCCCTCACATCGAGCTCCTGCGGTGATGTCTCCCGCTCCCAATCTCCTTTTGCAGGTTGAGCAGTGTGGGATCCGCTCATATGTCCTGCAGCTGGTACAGCGGTACACCATGTGTCCCTCCTCACTCCTTCCAACCCCTGCGGCGCACTGCGCATGGGCCCATCCTCCGTAGTGTTCACAGTGACATGCCATCCCCGTGACGATCCCTCCACATCCATCTCCGCAGCATCGCAATCCGGAGTTCTTCGTTCCCCAGTCCTCTTTTCGGGATTGAGCGAGGCATCGGTGACAGGTCCACACCCCTTCCTTACCTCTCTTTCCACATCTCAGGTGACACATCCTCAGACACATGCCACACCCTTTCCCGAACTCCGCCATCCCTTCCTGACAGGCAGCGCATGCCGGCTCTCGGGTTTCCGCGGTGAAGCTGAGGTAGCAGTCTGTCTCCAGGAGCTCGTTGCCCACGCATTGGTGACATTGGCCCTTCCAAGCGGAGTTTCCCGTCACTAGGCATCCGCGATGGGCGGACCTCATGCAGGCAACGCACTTTCTCTCATCCTGCACCGTCTTCAGACAAGTGAGACATGCCGCGGATTGATCCCTTCCCCCTTCCACTTCCTCTTCTTCTGACTCTTCCTCTTCCCCGTCCTCGTTCACTCGGGGTGCCTTGCGGATTCCTTGTCGCCTTTCAATCTCCTCCCTGCACCTTCTGCACACTGCGGCCCCACTTCGCCGTCCGCGCTTGTCACGAGGCGGCACCAGGCAACCAGTACAGATCTGGCGGTGGCATCCACCACAATCCTGCACTTCCACTCCCCACCATTGGCCGCACTGAGCACACACCTCCTCTCTTCCATTTCCTTCTGCCTCTTTTCTTCTGCCGCGACACGTCCCTCCGCCTGCCACTGTCTCATCGTAGCCCCAGATACTGTGCGCGGACCTTTCCGTCGCTCACTGGGCCCCTCCTCTTCCTCCTCCTCCTCTTTCTCTGGGTCCCACCTTTCGCGGGGTGGTGCTCCCCCAGTGCCGGGTCCCGCTCCTTCTTCCTCCTATCGCATTTTCACAGCTTCCTCCTCAGCCGCCTCTCTCAGGCATCGCAAGCAGGTGCGGTTTATTCCGATGCAAGTCTTAGAGGCTCCGCCGGCATGTTGATGCGCGGGCTTCCCGCATACCCGGTACACCACTTTTAGTCGTGGCTCAGCGGGGAGATTTTCCCCGCACCACACACATGGGCCAGTGTAGGTAGCCAGGGTCTTGGGGCTCATTGGTACCCTGGTCCGCGTTGGCGTTTCCCGGGGTGGTTGCTGGGTTTCTTCTGCCGGGGTCTGACGTTCGGGCACGCCTGTAGGTTCCCTCTTCATCCGCTCCCGCTGTCCCTTCTGTTCCGGCTGCTGCTCCCGCCTCGGCTGCTCTTGTCGTGGTTCCCTCCTCACCTCCTCCGCGGCCAATTCGCGGACATCAGATTCCTCCTCCTCCACCTCCTCAGGTTCCTGACTCCACTCCTGTTCCTGTTGTGATACTCGTTCTTCACAGATGTCCAGTACCTCCTCCGCTCTCCACCCCCGCGAGCCCTTCCGCTGTCCTAGGGGCGGTAGACGACTTCCTGTCCCTGGGATGTGCGTTTGCCATGCCGGCGGCAGCAGCACGAACTCCGTGGCCGGATAGCTACGGTCGCTGAATCCTTCCGGTCCCTCCAACCATACCTGCCCTGCTTCAACGCTGGCCACGTGGTACACCTCCCGTGGCTCTCCCGCTTCTCGTCCCGCATTAGGGAAGGGGCGGAGATACACCAAGTGGCCCTCTTTGATGGGCCCATGGTTCAACCGTCGGTTGGCTGCGTCACATTTGCGCCAGGCAGCAATAGAACCCCTCAGCCTTGCTTCCACTCGCATTGCCCTCGTTCTCTCACAGCGCTCTCGAAACCATTCCGCGACCTCCCTGTCTTCCTCCTCCACCGAACGCTTCCCTTGTTCCTCCGGGGCAAGTGGCAGCCTCAACGGTTTCTGAGGCAACCCCATTTTCGCTCGCGGTGGTTGGCCGAAAAGCAGCATGTGAGGTGAGAAGGAGGTTGCGCGACTTGGTGTTATGTTGATGAAGTATGCCGTCTTCTTCATCTTCTCCGCCCAGCTGCTACCCTCCGCGGTGGCCACTGCTCGTTCCAATATCTCATGCACCCGCTCCACTTGTCCCTGGGACTCTGGTCTGTACCGCCCGGAGTGCACGTGGCGGACCCCCCATTCCTCCAGCTCCTCTCTGAAGGCCCCCATGAATTCGGTGCCGTTGTCGCTGTGTACCACGCTGCATCCACCAAAACGGTAGAAGATTTCTTCGCGGATGAACTTTGCTGCGGTGGCAGAGCTCTTGTTGGGCACGGCGCGGACCCAGAGGTACTTCGTGAAGTAGTCTACCGCTGCAATCCAATATCAATTCCCTTGGTCGCGGTGCGCGCGAGGGCCGTGGAAGTCGATGATGATTTTCTTCAGCGGTTCACCGATGGGGGAGGGTTGAAACAGCGGCTGGTCTCGTGGTGTAGTCTTCCGCGCGCGCTCACAGGGAGCGCAGTGCTGCACCACCTCTTTAATGAGGGCCACCAGGTTAGGCACATGGACAATGGGTGTTAGTCGGTCCTTTAGTGCCTGTATGCCGGTGTGATGATGACGGTGGTAGGCCTCCAACACCGCCTTCTGAAGTGTGGGCGGAGGTACCCACAGGATCCGCGGAGTCACTTTCCAGAGGCGGCCCTCTTCCCATGCGTAGTGCTCACATAGACGGGCCAAGTCATCCTTCTTCCTTCGATCGAATTCCACACCCAGCCGTGTCTCCAGATCCGCGTACACCTTTTGCACCTCCGCCTTTTGCTGCTCCTTGCTGCTTGCGCGGAGGAGGATATGGGCGGTCTGCCAAATCCGCCAGTCCTGCGTCTCCATTGGTCCCTTTCTTCCCGCTTTCTNGTGTGGGCGGAGGTACCCACAGGACCCGCGGAGTCACTTTCCAGAGGCGGCCCTCTTCCCATGCGTAGTGCTCACACAGACGGGCCAGGTCATCCTTCTTCCTTCGATCGAATTCCACACCCAGCCGTGTCTCCAGATCCGCGTACACCTTTTGCGCCTCCGCCTTCTGCTGCTCCTTGCTGCTTGCGCGGAGGAGGATATGGGCGGTCTGCCAAATCCGCCAGTCCTGCGTCTCCATTGGTCCCTTTCTTCTCGCTTTCTCTGCTCCTGCTTCCCCCGGCTTTCGCTTTGTCTCCGGCACTCGCGCTGGCAATCCGCGGGCTTGCCTCGCCTCCTGCTCCGCCTTCATGACCTCGAACTTCCTGCGGTTATCTTCATCATAGACTGGCGGCTCCCTGTCCCACGAGTCAGGTGCACGGAACAGCCGCAGGATCCCCACCGCCCGCAGCTCTCCTTCATCCCACTGGTCGCGTAGTCTAGTCTCAGTGGGTCCTCCCAGCCGTCTGCCGCGTCCGCCAGCGCGGTGCAACTCAATCACCTCCTCCTTTTTCTACAGAGCTGCCCCTAGAGCTCGCAACAGTCCCTGGCTTCGTGTGAGGGGCTGCTCCTCCTCCGACTCTCCCGGTGATTCACTGATCTCAGAAACCACCATCATTGTTGCTTCCTTTTGCCCACGTCCTTGTTGTTCTGCCCCTTCGCGGACATCCGTCCCAGCTGCCTCTCCCAGAGTAGGGCGCAACGGGAGCGGCACCATTTCTGCGGGCATGTTGACCTTGCGGAAGACTGCCATCAGGAGCTCTGCCGCCTGCGCGGCCTCCCGCTGAGCTTGCGCCAGTTGTTCGGGGGTGACGCTGGAGCCCCCGTACGTTCGAGGCTGTTTCCTTGGTTTCGCGGCCGCTATTTCTCCTGCCTTCCTTTTTCCCTTTGAGGCGGGAGTGGTTTCCCCCGGGGGAGTCTGCTCCGGCTCCTTGCTCCGGCTGTCGTCAGTTGCGGTTGCCGCCTCTCTGGTCTGGCTGGCTGTTTCCGCAGCTCTCTTCACCACCGCCGCCACTCGGGTCTTGAGTTGTGCCTTCCGCCGGAGGATGCTGGCGGACATCTCTGGGGGGTGGTGCCTATTCTTGTACTTTTTCGCTGTCGGATCTGCCCCTTCCACGGCTGCATGCTTCTTTGCTGTTGTCGCACCTCTTACTGTCCCTGCCGCTACACTGGCTACTTCTGCCTTGGCTGCTTCTAAGGCTGTTCGTGTATCTTCCATAATCTGTGCTTCCATGGCCTTTGTTTCCGCCACCGTTGCTGCTGTTGTCTTTGTTGCTGCTGCCGTTATTTCTGCCTCCGCTGCTGCTGTTACCTCCGCTTGTGCGACTGTTACCGCCGCCTCTGCATCCATCACGATTTCCTTCATGAGCTGCTCTGCAGCCTCCTGTTCTGCCTTGGCCGCCGCCTCGCGCTCCTGGGTCGCTTGAATTTCAACCTCCTCAGCCTCCGCGGCAGCTTGCTCCGTCTCAGCTGCTTCTGCTTCCCATACCTTCCACATGCGTTCCTGCATGTTCTTTAGTTGAGGGGTGATTTGGGCGTATTCACGCGCCTCTTCCACTTCCGCATCTTTCCTGCTCTTCTCCTCCCGACAGACTTCAGCCGCCTCCTTGGCCCAATGTCGCACTTCCTCTTCCCTGAGTGGCAGTTTCTGCTCCCGTACTGCGGTCCAAAGTCCACCCGCAATTGCCGCTGCCACTCTGGTGGGTGGTATGTTTTGCAGCGTCAGCATCCAGCACCTTTCCATGGCCAGCATCCATTGCCCCTCCGGCACGTGAGTTCCAGCCATCCGCGACTGATCCATTTGTGGGTACTGAACGCTCCACTTGGCGTATGTTAGGTTGAGCAAGTATCCCCACCTCCACTCATCAGCTGCGGATCTTCGTCGCGGAGCTTCCGCCGACCCTGGTGTCTGGTCGTTCAGGTGATAGAGGGTGAGGGCTCTGGCCTTTTCCTGGAGCAAATGCACGTAGCGTCCTTCTGGGCTGCTACGCTGGTCCCTCCGCACCCTGAGCCACCACACACGAGCAGCGTCCAGTGACGGACCCGGTCGTTCAGTGTCGAGGAATTGCGCCACTCCTGTCATGTCGCTTGCCAACTTTGGGTTAATACTCACGATGTCTCTTAGGGCCAAGACGAGGCGTTCCGCGCCTGCCGTCTCTAGCAGTTGTACCTGCCTCTCGTGTAGCCCGAGGGCTATCGCTCCTGTTGCCGCTCCCCTCAGTACCACCTGCCACATCTTGCCAAACAGAGAATCCGCAAACTCCTCGCGGATCACCCCCGGCACTTCCGCCAGCAGTTGAAGCATGACGCTGCTTACGACTTCGAGCAGCAAGGCAGCCTTGGGCTGCTCTCCGCTATCCCCTGAACTTTCTTCCAGGTACGTTCCTGCTCCCTCCATCACTGTTCCTGCCCCCAACAGGGGATACACGGGTTGCCGGTTTGGGCTTCCGTGCGAGGTTGGTGGCGAGTGGGAGAGTGCCGTCACCGCCACGGAGGGAGCTGGGGCTGTTGGTGCCTGGGCTCCTTCTTGCGGGCTGGGTGTCGGCGTAGCAACTGCTTTCGCGGTTGCTTGCATCTTTCCTTCCACGGGTTCCATGCGCCTGAAGGTCCGTGTTGGAGGTGTGCTTGTGGCCGGGCTCTGTTGTGATGAACCTGTCGATCTCGCCGCTGGTGGCGTGGCTTGTGTTGGTGTCCCTTCTGCGGGGCTTGGCCACGGTGGAATGCCCGCTGCTGGTGTCGGGGTTCGTGTCGAGGTTACGCCTGCGGCAGGGCTGGATTGCGGTGAGGCCGCAACTACTGCTGGCGTGGCTGTCACTGGTGCTGGCCGGGACCCCGTTGCCGCCATCTGTGACGCTGGAGTTCTTGTCTGTGGTATTCTTGTTGTGGGACCCGACCGCGGTGGGGCCGCCACCCTTGCCGGTGGTGTCGGTGCCCGTGTCTGCTGGTTTCCCGTGTCCGTGTTAAGAGCAGGGCGCCGCAGCTGCCGCCGAGAGGGCTCACCCCCCCGCGACGCAGGCGCGGACCCCGAGCCGTGCTGACGAGCCATGGTTCTGGTTCTGTTGGTGAGTGCCGAGCTTCGCGTAATATGTCGTGTATGTCGTGTGCCCGTGAGAGTCGGAGCCAGGGTTGGCGGTGTCAAGCTGGAGAGTGGTCGGGGCGAAGTGAAGATTGGAGTGAATGATCAAATACCGGAACTCGAAATGAGACTGAGGATGCCGGAGCCTAGCAATACATCTGCTTTGCGCGGTGCGAGCCAATTCGCCGCCAGCAGGATGTCGTACGTGCGGACATCGCAGACTTGGACGGTATACGCTGAATGCACATTGGCCACCTGCATGGGGAAGCCCGCGACTTGTCCGAGCGGCGCGTCGATTTCTCCAGTGGAGATAGAGAAGCGAAGCCGAGTAGGTCGGATGAGATGCTACATGTGGAGTGAGCGGATCATTCAGAGCGCAATCGTGGTGTGCGTGGCGCCGGTGTCCATGATGGCCACAAACTTGCGTCCCTGTATCCACACGTAACACCATGCCACGTGGACCTCAGATGGTGCGGATGGTCCAGGAATGAGCGCCGCTGGGGACCAGGAACAAGGGGAGCGTGCGGCGGCATCATACACGCGAGCATGGGTGAGGAGGATGCATCTGGACAGCAGGCGGGTACCGATAATGTTTCCGCTCGTGCATGAGAGGCGGATACCGAGAGAAGAAAGGGATGGATTGTGAGTGGTGAAGAGGGCTCGGAGACTCTCCGCGGACTCAGGGGAATGAAGGAGGAAGTCGACTAAGGAGAGGGAATGGCGGTTCTCGAGGAGTGGGGTTGTGGTAATGGGAGGAGTTGGTGGGTTGCGGGAGGTTTTGGTCCGTGATGCAGTGGTGGTAAGTTGCGCGGTTTGGGATGGTGCATAGCGTTGGGGAAGATGGGGGGCGATCTCCTCAAGTGTCCATCCGCGGATCGCTGGGTTGTAGCGTCTGGCGAGCTGGAGCCCTGACTTGGAAATGGAGGGCAGGGTCTCCGCGGGTGTTTCTGCCGCGGTGGGGTCGAGTTCATTCAGGAGTTGCAAGGCGACCTCCTGTTCATCCTCGTCAAATTCCCGCGCCACTCCCTCCCATTGTGCTTCAGCATTTGTTGGCAATGCCAGGGTATCCGGGGAGTGTTCCGCGGTAGCTGATGGCAGCGGGGCAGGTTCTGGCCAGTCGAGGCGCGCGAGTCGGCTAAGAGCGTCCGCGTTGCGGTTAGTGTTTGCAGGCTGGTACTTGATTTTCATGTTGTATCCTTGCAGGAGGAGTGCCCACTTGGCGAGGATGCCTTCATGATTCTGGGTGGTGAGTAGCCATTGGAGAGCCTGATGGTCCGTCAGGACCGTGAACGGTTTGCCATTTTTTATGTAGTCGCGGAAGTGTTGGAGGGCCCACAGGACAGCCAAGCACTCGCCCTTCACCGGAGGGTACCTTCGTTCCCCCTCAGTGAGGGCGCGGCTAGCATACGCAATCACCTTCTGGATCGGTTCCTGCACTGTCTGGGATAGGATAGCGCCCAACCCATCCCTTGACCAGTCAGTAGTGATGGAGAATGGTAGGTTGAAGTCAGGGAACTCGAGCATAGGTGCCGTGACCAGTCGATGTTTGATCTCCTTCCAGGCATCCGCGCATTCTGGGGTCCAGTCAAAGGGCACGTCCTGGTGCGTCAGTTGCTGGAGTGGCTTGATGATGCGTGCGTGATCACGGACAAACTTTCGGTAGAAAGAGACGAAGCCCAGGAAGATCTTGACTTGTCCCGCGGATGTGGGCTGACGCCATTCTTGCACCGCTGCAATTTTCTCAGGGTCAGTTTTGATGCCACCCGCGCTCATCACGAAGCCAAGGAACTCGATTTCCGTGGCTCCAATGGAGCACTTGGCTGCTTTGAGCTTGAGGTCGGCTTTTCGGAGAGCAGCAAACACGGTGGCCAAGGATGAGAACAGCTCTTCGAAGCTGTGGGCCGCAACCATAATGTCGTCGATGTAGCAACTGACATTGGGGATGCCGCGGAGGGTGGAGTCCATGACTCGTTGGAACGTCGTGCTTGCATTGCGGAGTCCAAAGGGCATGCGTGTAAACGCGTACAGCCCCTCTGGCGTCACAAATGCTGTCTTGGCGATGGAATCCGGGTGCATGGGGACAGCATGGAAGGCAGCCTTGACGTCCAGTTTCGCAAACCATCCGTGACCCTGTTGCCGCTCTTGGATGTCAACGATGAGGGGCATGGGGTATGCATCTTCTTCGGTCACTCGGTTGAGGTCGCGGAAGTCGACGCAAAATCGCTTGGAACCGTCCGGCTTCCCTACAATGACCAAGTTGGCCCGCCAGGGGCTGACGATGGGGACAATCACCCCTTGCGCTTTGAGTTCCGCGAGCCCTTCTGTGATGATTTTCTCTTGATCCGGGAGGATGCGTCACACCTTCTGTTTCGTGGGTGCAGAGTCCCCCGTGGAGATGACGTGAAACGCTTCCACGGCTCCTAAGTCAACTGCGGATCCAGCAAAGATGTCTGCAAACGAGTCCAGTAAGTTGGAGAAGTCTTGCCGCTGCGTGAGTGAGAGTCGTGAGTGGAGTATGTGGTCCCATTTTGGTGGTGGTGTCGGTACTGTTTCGCGGAGGGGATAAACTTCCTCTTCTTCCTCTAGTGGGAGGCTAGTTCCAAAGACTACTTGTCCCCGATTCCATAATCCCAGGAGGTTGGTCTGTACGTCGGGCTCCGTGGACTCCTCCGCGCGGTCCTGCCAGTCGCTGGTTGAGACATGCTCCACGACAGGTGCCTCCGCTGGAAAGGAGTGGGCCTTGCCTGAATGAGTTTGGGAGTCTTCGATCGCGGCATCCAATAGGGAGAAGGATCCACCGCCGGTCACGGGAAGTGCCACTCTGTCACCAATGGTGATAGGGCAGTACGTTTCTTCTCCAGACGTGGAGCTCAGCTGCATGATTCCCAGGGAAAAGAGGAGATTGGCTTGCCGTGGCACTAAGTAATCCATGCCCAGGAGTACGTCATACGTCCGCGCTTGCGTGACTTGAACATTCACTGGTTCATGAAGGGACCCCACTTGTATGGGAAGGCCGTGGACTTTCCCGTCTCTCTGGTCAATCCCTCCCGCCGAGTTAGTGAAGATGCGGCGTGTAGGAAGCATGCGGTCCGCCCATCCGACCACGAGGAGGACGCGGAACGCCACGGTGGTGTGGGTGGCTCCCGTGTCGATGATGGCCAGAAACTTCCTCCCGCAGATCCAGACCACACAGCAGGCGACCTCGTAGTGGCTGTCGTCCTGTCGCGGTGGTTCCAGAGGTTGTGGTGTCCATCCCCATTCCTCGTCCGCGAGACCTAGAGCCAGCAATGCTTTGGTTACTGCGCGACGAGTGTTCATTGTGCCAGGAGTTGTCGTGACGCAGTTGAGTGAGATACCCACAGTTCGGAGGCGTTGGTTAGCCCTGGTGAACTCCTCCTTCAGGCGCGGCACCAGCTCAGAGTGGATGCGGAGAAACTCAAAGAAATTGACTTCCGCAACTGGAGTATTAAAGAGTTGCTGAACAGGGTCAGTGTTTTCCTCCGCGATCATGGTAGACGCTTGTGTAGGCAAAGGCGGTTGCTCCTCTATCGGGGTTGGTGGCTTTGCCTGTCGTTTCTTTCCTGGTGCGACGGTGCGGTATACAATGGCCTCCTGGAGTCGCTCCTCCGCTTCCTCAGCCTTGCGTCTCAAATCCTCCTGTACCCTGACTGCCTCCTGCAGGTTCCATCCACGCAGACCCAGTTTCTGAGCTTGAGCGATGAGGGTCATTTCTTCTGTAGTGGGGGGCACCTCTGTGGTCTCGTCCTCCGCCATTGGTAATCCCAATTTGACGTTGCGGGCTCCGCTTGCAGGGTTCGCGGATGCCGGTGGGTTGGGCAAAATGCCCTGACCGCCGGGGTTAACTTGGGATGGATGTTCCTGTGCCGGCCTTGCCTGCTGCTGTTGCTGCGGCCCTGGCCATGCCTGATTGTAATAGTGCTGCCGATGCTGCACCATGGGGTCTCAGGCAGGTGGTTCGTGGCGCGGTGCCGTCTGCCGCTTCCGCGGACAGTCTCGGGCGATGTGCTCCAAACTTTGACATGTGTAGCAAGCTTTTGGCTTTTGCTGCTGTGGAGGATGCGTGTGTGAGGATGCAGTGGTATCGCTGCCTTGGTATTGTTGTGTGGACCGCTGCCGGGTGAAGATGGCTGTGGCGTCTTGGACCGCCTCTTGGAGGGACAGGTAGTGGTCAGCAATCATCGGACTGCTGATCTCATCTGGGAGTGCGCGGATGAGATTCTGTAGCAGGACCCATAGCGGTAGTCCTTCCCCTTGTGGGCTTTTAGCCACAGAGGCCCTGGTGAGAAACTGATCCAGAAATCGGCGGATGTCTTCATCCTTACGCATCACCTCTTTCTCAATTTTCCGTAGCGCTTCTTCTTTCGTCAATTGTTTGAAGCGCTCGATGAGGGCGTTGCCGAAGTCTTCGAACGACGAGAAGGGAGCTCGCGCATTGTACCAATCCGCTGCCGCCCCTTGGAGGTGGAGCTCTGCAGTGGCGAGACATAGGTTGGGCGGAATCCGGCCAATACTGGCGTAGAGAGTGATCTGTTTAAGCCAGACCCAGGGGTCTTCCTCCGGGGCACCCTTGAAGGAGTCTAATCGGGGAATGTTGGCGGGCTCGGAGCGGATGTATTGAAGTTGTGGTACGCTGCTGCGGTTAGCCGCCAATGCAATTGTCGTATGCGATACCGGAAGGCTTGTAGATAGAGTTGCGGAGTATCCAGTCGTAGGGACCAGCATCTGTGGTTGTGCCGCGGTCGTGGGAAGACTGACTTGCGTGGGAGGAGGAACCATGTACCAGGAAGAGGGAGTGGTTGTGGAGGCAGTGTAGGGTGTTGAGAAGAATGCTGTCCCAGGCGGCGGGACCGGAGTCCCCTGCACCTGTATTGCCGCTGTTTGCGGTACCCAATACATCTGAGCCGGTGGGGTTGCAGGTGAGGCGTGGGGGTGAATTGCTGGTCCCGTGCTGGTAGTCAGGTGCTGGTTCCCCGGTAGCTGTTGTGGGGGCAGGTACACGTTGCTCTGTGCAGCCTGTGTTGGCAATGAGGTCTGGTGGGTCCCTCCAACTGGCGTTGCTCCAACTGGCTGCTGGTGGGGGAGCTGCTGATGGGTGAGCATGGGCATCTGCGGTATCATGTTGGGCACAAGCGTGTGTGGAACCATTCCAACCGTCACTGGGCCCATCTGCTGCAGCGCCTGGTGTGTCCACAGTGCTTGTGTGACCGCAGGAGACTGTGTTATATTTGCTGGCTGTGCTCCGCTTCCAACCATCTGCTGCTGATGGCTCGTTAGCAGGGTCCCGGTTGGGAGAGGCGGAAGCGTGTTCCTTTGCTGGACCGTTCTGCCTCCGGGCTGAGGTACCTGTGGTGGCGGCTGCGTGATCGCGGGTGGCCCTGCCATCGCCCCCACCTGCACCATGAGCTACGGTGGCAGATGCGGTGGTTGCTGTAGTCCCACCGCAGGTGGAGGTGGCATGGTCGCCCCCTGTGTAGTGCTCCTCATCTGCTGCTGTGGCGGTGCATCTGGCGTTGGCAGCTGTGGGGGCGCCCTGGTTGGCAGGGTAGCCGGGTTCTGCTGTGACGCGAAGAGCTGTTGCACCGGACTTGCTTGACCATCCGTGTAATGCTGCCGCGGATGCTTTGGTGGCTGGGTCATTCCAAACTGGGGTTGCGTGGCGGCTCCTGTTCCCATGATCAGCGGGGTCTGTGTCACGGGAAAGTGGTTCACTAGTGATTGTGCGGCTTGTGGTCCCTGCGTGGACACAGACGTCCCCATCCGCTGGACTCCCGTGACCTGCTCTGATGTGGCCATCGGCTGCCACTCCAGGGCGTGCACACGTGGTTCCACGGCCGGGACCCCCGCGGTCGCCCCTACCAGGTGATGCAGCGGATTCATGTCCTGGGGCCTCCCAAGGGTGGGGACAGGGAACCGCACCTGTTGCAGCCGCGCTGAGATCTGCTGCTCGTCTGGTGCTGGCAGTTTGGGGATTCCTGAATCCTGGGGGTTCAGGGGTAAGGGCTGCGGATACACAGGCGGGTCTGCGGGTTGCGGCTCCGCCTCGCCAGGAATCTGCTGCTGCTGTCTGCCACGACGACGATACACCAATCCGCGGAAGGCCTCGGGATTTCCACCACCGGAAGATGCCTCTAGTGAAGGTGGTGCGTCGGAGAACCACCGTGCCCCAAGTGGCATGTTCTGCTGGCTCTCCTGCTCCTGGTGATGCTGGGCTGAGCCATGACTGGCAGAGCTGTGGATGCTCTCCACCTCCGCGCGTTCGCCCAGTGTATCCATAATGCGACGCCAGTGTAGTTGCTCCAACCACTCAGTCACTCGTCGGTGCTGGGCGAGTGGATCGGGGCCTGGTGAGGAGCTGACTGGCGTGCGGGATGGCACTGAGGAGTCCCTGCTTCCCGCGGAGGTCGCGGCCCGTCGTGGCAGGAAGCACCGCGCCGATGGTTGCTATTGCCGTTGTCCAACGTCCTGATGCACGAAGCTGGCTGCCGACATCAATGACTGATCTGAAGGACACGTGCAGTTCTGCTAGCAAAGAGCAAGGAACTGTCCACGCTCACCGCACCATGACACTGATACCCCCAAATTTTCCAGGTTGTTGCTCCTTTCCGCGGATGATCCGGCTCCGCGCCGATACGCGGAACACGCACTCTACCGCTACTGCTTCTACTCGTATTCAAAGGGACAGCAACCGTTTTCCGCGGACCACAACCTTGGAGTGTCGGCGCAGATGCCTCACCGGTGAGTAACGCTCCGCGGTCCCCTCCTTGCCACACGGGAGTCCACCACCTCGTGGCGTCCGACTCCTCTCCGCGGAAACCTCGTTCCGCGGACGTGTGCAAGCAAGTGACTGCCTGCAGCTTCCTCCACTCGGACTCTTGGCTCTTCACGCGCTTAACTCCTAGATCTGCGGACCACGCTGCGCGGGCGATTCAGGGTTTGAGGGCAAAGGGCGGGACACAGGAAATGAGAACAGGCCAAGGACTTTGATAAAGCTGGTTGCGGAGTACAGAATGCTCTCGAATGCAAGCAAGTCTGAGTTGCACTTGTGCTACTGCCAGTCAGGCCTTTTTCTACTTGGGACTCCGCGCAGTGTAACTACACACTGTGGGTCTCATCCCTGACACTGTCCTACTTCCTCTATTTGGACTCCTGGCGGTGCGGCTACGCACCGCGGGTCTTGTCCTCACACACATACTATCTTCTACTGGTCATTTTTCTCCATCCGCGGCTCGTGCACGCGGTTCTTCGTGTTCTTCCTTGAATCTTCCACTTTCTCGATGTGCTCTCCCATCTCCCCTCCTGGATTGTCGCTGTCAGTCTTGTGTTCTGATTGGTCGCGCTCCTGCCACCGTTCTCCTGTCGCTTGGTTTGGTCGGCGGATGTCTTGCACGTCCGATGTTCTAGCTTCCTTCTCCTCCTTCCATTACTCGGCTTCTGTTCCCTTTCCACCGCGATTTTTCCCGCCGGGCCATCCTTCTCGCTGCCGCCACCGGACTCCACGCCACCCCATGCTCTACCGCAACCTTGGTGCGGGAGCCAGCTTTCCACGCGTGTCTTTTCATGCTTGTTGCTCTTGGCAGGATCTGGTCCGCGGAACTACCGACCCGCGGAGCTGGCCTTCCGCGGATGCATCATTTTTCCCGCAGAGCTGCGGTGGATTTTCGCCTGACACTCTGGTATCATCCTGGCACAACTCTGGCACAACTATGGCACAACTCTCGCACAAATATGGAACAACTCTGGCACAACTCTATTACAACTCTGGCACAACTCTGGCACAACACAGGAAAAACTCTGGCACAACTCTGGCACAACTCTGGCACAACTCTTGCACAACTCCGGCATAAATCTGGAAAAACTCTGGCACAACTCTGGCTCAATCATGGGACAATCTGGCATAACTCTGGCTCAATTATTGCACAACTGTGGCACAACTGTGGCACAACTCTGGCACAAATCTTGCACAACTCTGGCACAACTCTGGCACAAGTCTGGCACACCTTTGGCACAACTCTGGCACAACTCTGGCAAACTCTGGCACAACTCTGGCACAGATCTGGCATAACTCGGCACAACTGTGGCACATCTCTGGCACAACTCTGGCACACCTCTGGAACAACTCTGGCACAACTCCGTCAAAACTCTGGCACAACTCTGGCACAACTCTGGCGCAACTCAGGCACAGCTCTGGCACAACTCTGGCACAACTCTGGCACCACTCTGGCACAACACTGGCACAACTCTTGCACAACTATGGCACAACTCTGGCACAAATCTGGTACAACTCTGGCACAGCTGTGGCACAACTGTGGGACAACTCTGGCACAACTCTGGCACAACTCTTGCACAACTCTGGCACAACTCTGGCACAACCCTGGCAGAACTCTGGCACAACTCTGGCACAACTCTGGCACAATTCTGGCACAACTCTGGCACAACTCTGTCTCAACTCTGGAACAACTGTGGCACAACTCTGGCGCAGCTCTGGTTAAACTCTGGCACAACACTGACACAACTCTGGCACGACTCTGGCAGTACTCTTGCACAATTCTGGCACAACTCTGGCATAGCTCTTGCACAACTCTGGCACAACTCTGGCAGAACTATGGCAGAAATCTGGCACAACTCTAGCACAACTCTGGCACAACTCTCGCACAACTCTGGCACAACTCTAGTACAACTCTGGCACAACTCTGGCACAACTATGGCACAACTCTGGCACAACTCTGGTACAACTCTGGTACAACTCTGGCACAACTCTGTCACAACTCTCGCACTAATCTGGAACAACTCTGGCACAACTCTGGCACATCTCTGGCACAACTCTGGCACATCTCTGGCACAACTCTGGCACAACTCTGGCACGACTCTGGCACAACTCTGGCATAACGCTGGAAAAACTCTGGCACAACGTTGGCACAAATCTGGAAAAACTCTGGTACAACTCTGGCTCAATCATGGTACAATCCTGGCATAACTCTGGCTCAATTATTGCACAACTGTGGCACAACTCTGGCACAACTCAGCCACAACTCTGGCACGCCTCTGGCACAAGTCTGGCACAATACTGGCACAACTCTGGCACAACTCTGGCACAACTCTGGCACAACTCTGGCACACCTCTGGCACAAATCAGGCACAACTCTGGCACATTTCTGGTACAACTCTGGCACAACTCTGGCACAACTCTGGCACAACTCTGGCACAACTCTGGCACACCTCTGGCACAACTCAGGCACAACTCTGGCACATTTCTGGTACAACTCTGGCACAACTCTGGCACAACTCTGGCACAACTCTGGCACAACACTGGCACAACTCTTGAACAACTCTGGCACAACTCTGGCACAACTCTGGCACAAATCTGGCACAACTCTGGCTCAACTCTGGCACAACTCTAGCACAACGCTGGCACAACTATGGGACAAGTCTGGCACAACTCTGGTACAACTCTGGCACAGCTGTTGCACAACTGTGGCTCAACTATTGCACAACTCTGGCACAACTCTGGCACAACCCTGGCACAACTCTGGCACAACTCTGGCACAACTCTGGTACAACTTTGGCATATCTCTGCCACAACTCTGGCACAATGTTGGCACAACTCTGGCACAAGACCGGTACAACTCTGGCAAAACTCTGGTACAACTTCGGCACAATCATGGCACAATCCTGGCACAATCATGGCACAACTCTGCCACAACTCTGGAACAACTCTGGCAGAACTCTAGCACAACTCTGGGACAACTCTGGCACAACTCTGGCACAACTCTGGCACAACTCTGGCACAATTCTGGCACAACTCTGGCACAACTCTGGCACAACTCTGGCACAACTCTGGCAC
>SZWC01004535.1:113027-124838 GCA_023375785.1 Penium margaritaceum | reverse complement strand
GCACAACTCTTGCACAACTCTGGCACAACTCTGGCACAACTATGGCACAACTCTGGCAGAACTCTGGCAGAACTCTGGCACAACTCTGGCACAATTCTGGCACAATCTTGGCACAACTCTAGCAAAACTCTGGCACAACTCTGGCACAACTCTGGCACAACTCTGGCACAACTCTGGCACAATTCGGAGACAGATCTAGGCAATTATGGCACAGTCCTAGCACAACTCTGGCACAACTCTGGTACAACTCTGGCACAACTCTGGCACAACTCTGGTACCAATGTAGCACAACTCTGGTACAACTTTGGCATAACTCTGGCCCAAGTCTGGAATAACTCCAGCACAACTCTGGACCAAGTCTGGCACTAATTGTGCCAAACTCTGGCAGAACTCTGGCACAACTCTAGGCAATCATGGCACAATCCTGGCACAAATCTGGCACGACTCTGGCAGGACTCGGGCACAACTCTGGCACAACACTGGCACAACTCTGGCACAACTCTGGTACAAGTCTGGCACAAGTCTGGCATAACTCTAGCACAACTCTGGCACAACTCTGGCACAACTCTGGCACAACTCTGGCACAACTCTGTCACAACTCTGGCACAACTCTGGCACAACTCTGGCACAACTCTGGCACAACTCTGGCACAACTCTGGCACAACTCTGGCACAACTCTGGCACAACTCTGTCACAACTCTGGCACAACTCTGGCACAACTCTGGCACAACTCTGGCACAACTCTTGCACAAATCTGTCACAACTCTGGCACAACTGTGGCACAACTATGGCACAAATCCGGCACAACTCTGGCTCAACTCTGGCACAACTCTGGCACAACTCTCGCACAACTCTGGCACAACTCTCGCACAACTCTGGCACAATTCTGGCACACCTTTGGCACAACTCTAGCACATCTCTGGCACAACACTGGCACAACCCTTGCACAACCATGGCACAACTCTGGCACAAACCTGGCACAAATTTAGGCGATCATGGCACAATCCTGGCACAATCCTGGCACAACTCTGGTACAACTCTTGAAGAACTCTGGCACAACTCTGGCACCAATCTGGCACAGCTTTGGCACAACTAAGGCAAAACTCTGGAACAACTCTGGCATAACTCTCAAACAACTCTGGCAGAACTCTGGCACTACTCTGGAACATCTCTGGCATAACTCTGTTACAACTCTGGGACAACTCTGGCACAACTCTGTTACAACTCTGGGACAACTCTAGCACAACTCTGGCACAACTCTCGCACAACTCTGGCACAACTCTGGAAGAACTATGGCACAACTGTGTTACAACTATGGCACAACTCTGGCACAATTCTGGCACAACTCTGGCACAACTCTGGCACAACTCTGGCACAACTCTGGCAGATCTCTGGCACAACTCTGGCTTAACCCTGGCACAACTCTGGCAGAACTCTGGCACAACTCTGGCACAAGTCTGGCACAACTCTGGCACAACTCTGGCACATCTCTGGCACAACTGTGGCATAATTGTGGCACCACTCCGCCACATCTCTGGCTAGTGTCTGGCACAACTGTGGCACAACTCTGGCACAACATTCGCACAACTATGCCACAACTCTGGCACAATTCTAGGACAACTGAGGCACAAATCTGTCACAACTCTGGCAGAATTCTGTCACAACAATGGCATCACTCTGGCATAATTCTGGCACAGCCCTGGCACATCTCTAGCACAATATTGGCACAACTCTGGCACAACTCTGGCACAACTCTGGCACAATGCTTGCACAACTCTGGCACAACTCTGGCACAATCATGGAACAATCATGGCACAATCCTGGCACAATCATGGCACAACTTTTGCACAACTCTTGTGCAACTCTGGCACAACTCTGGCACAACTCTGGTACAACTCTGGAACATCTCTGGCACATCTCTGGAACAACTCTGGCACAACTCTGGCACAACTCTGGCACAAATCTGGCACAACTCTGGCACAACTCTGGAACACTCATGGCACAATGCTGGCGCAATCCTGGCACAACTCTGGCACAACTCTGGCACAACTCGCACATCTCTGGCACAACTCTAGGCAATCATGGTACAATTCTCGCACAATTCTGGCACAACTCTAGTACAACTCTGGCACAACTCTGGCACAACTCTGACACCACTCTGGCACATGTTTGGCACAACTCTGGCAAAACTCTGGCATGTCTCTGGAACAACTCTGGCACAACTTTGGCACAACTCTGGCATAACTCTGGCACAATGCTGGCACAACTCTGGCACAACAATGGCACAACTCTGGAACATTCATGCCACAAGCCTGGCACAATCCTGTTACAACTCTGGCAGAACTCAGGCACAACTCTGGCACATCTCTGGCACAACTCTACGCAATCATGGTACAATCCTGGCACAATTCTGGCACAACTCTAGTACAACTCTGGCATAACTCTGGCACAACTCTGGCACAACTGTGGCACAACTGTGGGACAACTGTGGCACAACTCTGGCACAACTCTGGCTCAACTCTGGCATAACTCTGGCACAACTCTGGAACATTCATGCCACAAGCCTGGCACAATCCTGGCACAACTCTGGCACAACTCTGGCACAACTCTGGCACATCTCTGGCACAACTCTACGCAATCATGGTACAACCCTGGCACAATTCTGGCACAACTATTGTACAAGTCTAGCACAACTCTGGCACAACTCTGACATGTTGAATAGCATGCACCTTGTCCACTGCCTAGCTATCTAGCTACACATACAGACAAGGCATGCACTGCTCTATGGAGTATGTCCCCTTGGTCTGTTCTGAGATGGGCCAGGAATGCACTGTCCATAATGGGTATGTCCCCTGTGCCTCATCATAGGAACCACACCTTTTTGGTTTGGTTGATTAGGCACCGGAGTCTCAAACCAGAGGTCGCAGGTTCAAACCCCGCGACGGGCGCAATTTTCTTTGTGGCCAAAACCGGAACAGGAAGCTTCTAGGAAGCTTACTAGAGCCTGCCTTGAGGATGACACTTGGCGGTCTAAGGACACGCCAAGTAGGAATGTAGGTTGAGGTTGGCTCCAGTGGAGCCACTACAAGCAGAAGCTTTAGCAAAGCTCTGCAAGTATAAAAGCCTGTACCTTGCATGCATCCATTTACAGTTCTTGCCTTTGAGACTCCTCACAGAGTGTCCAACCAAAGGTAGACACTAAAGACCAACATGCGGACCTCGTGAGGTTACAAACCAAACGAACCTAAAGTGTGGATCCCTCGTTCGAGGGTGATATGTTATCTTGGTTGCAATACCAAGAGCGGTTGGCGGCCTCCCATGTCGGGACCCGTTTTCTAGACCGTTGCTATCCGGCGCATTGACAAAGGGTTATGGGCACACACTTTTGGTTCTAAGGCACGCTTCCAAGACTGACTAGCGCGTGGTCTTGTAGGGCACACAGGTACAACAGGGACACGACCATTGGACGGCTCCATCTGCTCCATCGGCTCCATCGGCTTCTTCAGGTAGGGTGCGCGCACGTGGCGGACTAGGGGACGAGGAATCGCTCTGTCCATGTCGGACAAGACCCTCAAGCCCCAACGGGATTAAGCTCTACCCCTTTTTAGAAGGTGGTACAACCTCGAGTCCGTTCTCTCACGATGGCACCATCGCCTTAGGCGATCATTGGCGGGAGGGGTATGCAACGGAATCAACTACACCTTTGACAACGGTCGCAGTCAGCAGCCTCATCAGCCTCATCGGCCTCAACGAAGCAGAGTAGCAGCGAAGCAGAGAAGACGAGCAACCGCCAAAAATGGCGGATCCGACTCCAGCCCGCCTTGAGGCGGGTATGTCCAAATTCACGAGGACAGGTTTTCCCTTGTGGAAATGGCAGTTTGAGATTGTCATGAACGTGCGTGGCTACCTTGACATCCTAAAAGGGACCGAGATAGCACTAGCCGATGCGACCGTGACGACGCATGCGGCTGACCTTGCAGCATGGACGATGAAGAACAACATGGCTCTTGCCATTCTTGTGACGTCCATCAACGAGACTCAACACTCCCACATCACAGGATGCACGTTGGCTGCCGAGGCCTACGCAAAACTCGCACGCGTGCATCAATCGAATGCCCTAGCAAACCGACTCTTCATCTTCCAACGGTTGATGTCGATGAGGGTGAGCGAAGGAGAATCGATACCCGCATTTTTGCAGTCGTTCGACAACGTGCTGCAAGAGGTCCAGCAAATGGAATGGAATCTCGACTCCAACATGCGTGCCATGATCCTTCTAATGGCGCTGCCGGAAAGCTGGGGGTCCTTGATCACCGTATTTGGCGGTTGGAAGGAGGCAGATCNTATGCCTCTCGCTTCGGTGGACAAGGTGCAAGCTCTCGCTCCAGTCAAGGCAACAGCGGAAGCGGTGGTGGTGGAGGGAAAGGCAATGGTGGCGGGAAGAGTTCCAAGAAGCCCGGCAACTGTCACAATTGTGGCAAGGCTGGGCACTGGGCTAGGGACTGCCGTAGTCCCAAGAAAGAAGGTGGGAACAAAGGTGGAAAGGAGAAGAAGGAGCTCACCAACATGATGGCTAGGGGGCTGCCCATGAAGGGCGGAGCAATCCTTAGGCCCGGGGCATTCGCCCTTGACTCGGGCACCAACCACCACTCATCAAAAGAGAAGAGTGGATTTGTCTCCATGGCCGAATCTGTCATGCGCATCAAGTGTGCAAACGGTGGCGTCGTCCAAGCCATGGGCGAAGGGGACAAGGTGATCACGTTCAACGTGAATGGTACGGAGAAGGCAGTCAACCTTCAAAAGGTGGTGTACATGCCCTCCTTCGCAGCCAACTTGCTGTCTGTCTCACAAATCACCGACAACAACATGACAGTGGTGTTCACCAACAAAGAAGCGGTGGCCCTAAAAAACGAGGACATCCAGATTTTGTACACCAAAGATGACCTCATACTTCAAGTTCCAAGAGTCGACGGCCTCTACGTCCTTCAAACCAAAGTCACCAAGGCGTCGGATGAGGGACTCGCATGTGCCACCAAGACAGTGGCACCGGAGCCGAAGGATGCACCACTGGCGACCGCTGCGGCCGCCACATCAACCAAGGACACTGATGCTGAGTTGTGGCACAGGCGATTTTGCCACGTGGCCAACAGCACGTTGCAAAAGATGCAAGAGCAAGAGGTAGGCCGCGGAATGGAAGGGTGCACTATGAAGCATGGCGAAGGATGTACGTTGTGTGAACCATGCCTCCAAGCGAAGGCAAAGAAGAAGCCGTTTGGGAGAGGAGGTCAACGAGCGGAGCACGTCTTGGAACTGATACACAATGACGTGTGTGGACCCTTACGCACACATTCTAACGGAGGAAGCAAGTACTTCTTGACCTTCATTGACGACCACAGCCGCAACTTGTGGATCTACTTCCTCAAAACAAAGGGAGAGGTCAAGGAGAAGCTCCTCGAGTTCGTCGCCATGGTGGAGCGGGAAACGTCCAAGAAGGTGAAGGCGCTCCAAAGTGACAATGGGGGTGAGTACGAGGCATGCAAGCCTTGGCTCAAGCATCATGGTATCCGCCACAAGCAAACCACCCCTTACAACCCCCAAAACAACGGCATTGCCGAGCGGATGAACCAGACCCTACTCGGCATGGTGCGAAGCATGCTCTTCGACGCCAAGCTCCCACCTCGCTTTTGGGTTGAAGCAGCAACAACGGCTTGCTACCTCTTGAACCTCACACCAGCGACCGCCTTGCGGAAGCGTGGAAAGGAGCAGGACAAGCAGCTGAAGACCCCACAAGAAGCATGGTCGGGAAAGAAACCCAACGCATCTCATCTGAAGGTGTTCGGGTCAACTGCATGGGTGAAGATCCAGTTGGGAGAAGGTGGAGGCAAACTCAACGCACGCTCCAAGAAGTACATCATGGTTGGGTACGACACGTCACACAAAGCCTATCGGCTTTGGGACCAGGCAGCAGGCAAGCTCGTGAGGAGCCGCGACGTCGTGTTCGACGAACGCACCCTTGGAAAGGGAGAGCTGCTGGACCCGACCCTCACTCCCAAAGCGGGAGAGTGGATAGTGTTGCTTGAGTCCGGAGACCAAGCACCCGACAACTGGCTCGCCTTGCCAGCAGGCAGTGGGAATGGGAGAGTGGCTGCGGAAGATGATGCAGCATCTGACATGGACGCGGATACCGAGGCGTCTGAGGCTTCCGAGTCTGACTTGGAGTCTGACGACTCTTCTGACGACAACGATGAGGACAAACCACCACCTGCGGAAGCACCAGCACCAAAGGAAGAAGCGGCACCACTACCCCGGCGCAGTTTGCGACCAAAGAGAGCACCTTATCGGTATGAGGATGATTGGACCGGCCTTAGCTGGTCGTGCATGGCTCAGGGAGAGCCATCCACAGTGGCGGAGGCCATGAATGGCCCAGATGCGGCCAAGTGGAAGGAGGCAGTGGATAGCGAGCTTGCATCCATTGCCGAGAACGGCACGTGGATGCTGGTGGATAGACCCGACAAGGCCCACGTGGTGGGATCCAAGGGGGTCCTGCGAGTGAAGAAGAAGCAAGATGGCAACATCGACAAGTTCAAGACAAGGGTAATAACTAAGGGGTTTTCTCAACGCCCGGGCTCCGAGTACGATGAGACGTTCACGCCCGTCGTGACCTTTGCCTCCATCCGCTCTCTCCTTGGCATTGCTGCCGCAAAGAACTTGGAGATACACCAGATGGACGTCAGGACAGCTTTCCTTTATGGGAAGCTTGACAAGGAAGTGCTGATGGAGGTGCCCGAAGGAGTCAAAGCTCCCAAGGGCAAGGTGTGCAAGTTGGTGAAAGTGCTCTACGGGCTGAAACAGGCCCCAACGATGTGGTACAAAGAGATGGACGGTTTCATGACCGGCCTCTCCTTCGCGCATTGCCAGAATGACCCAAGCATGTACGTGCGCGATGATGGGAGAGGGCTGATGCTGGTTGCGCTGTACGTGGATGATCCGATCATCTGCTCGTCTTCGGTCAAGCTGCTGGATGGGCTAAAGTCTGACCTCAGCAAAAGGTTCAAGATGAAGGACATGGGTCCTCTCGATTACTACCTCGGGATTGCCATCCACCGCAACCGAGTAGCAGGCACCATCAAACTCAACCAAACCAAATGCATTGGTGAGGTGCTGAAGCGCTACCACATGGAAGAGTGCAAACCTGTCAGCACCCCAATGACGACCGACACAAAGCTGAAGGCCTCCATGTCGCCAAGCAACAAAGCAGAACAAAGGGAGATGGAAGACATCCCCTACCAGTCTGCCGTGGGTAGCATCATGTACGCCATGGTAGGGACTCCTCTGAACATCTGCTATGCTGTAGGACAAGTGAGCAGATTCGTGGCCAACCCTGGGTCACAACATTGGCAGGCAGTCAAGCGCATCTTGCGCTACCTGCAGAAGACACGTCACATGGGCCTCGTCCTTGGAGACCAAGAAGGAACAGACCCCTTTCGTCTGAAATGCTACACCGACGCTGACTGGGGAGGAAATCTCGACGACAGGAAATCCACCTATGGATACGTGTGTATCTTGAATGGCGTTGCCATCTCATGGACCAGTAGGAAGCAGGATTGTGTTTCTGTGTCCACGGCTGAGGCAGAGTACGTTGCTTTGTCTGAGGTGTGCGAGGAGACTCAATGGCTCCGCAGCCTGCTTGGCGAAATGACAGTGCCACAGAAAGACGCCACGATTGTACACGTGGACAACATGAGCACCATCTCGATGGCTGAAGACGAGATCATCTCACGGCGAACGAAGCACATTGACATACGTTACCACTACTCACGTGACCTGGTCATGAAAAACATGGTGGACTTGCAGCACTGCGGAACAAAGAGTATGCTTGCTGATTGCATGACCAAGCCGCTGGACAGAGACTTGCATTATGCAGGCATTCGTGGATTCGGCATGAGGAGTGCGGCAGAGGAAGGGTGAGCTCCAAGGCATTGATGGAGCCGAGCAAGGGACATATGGACAGAGGTGCAAGGGAGAGATTTGTTGAAATAGTATGCACCTTGTCCACTACCTAGCTGGCTAGCTACACATACAGACAAGGCATGTACTGCTCTATGGAGTATGTCCCCTTGGTCTGTTCTGAGATGGGCCAGGAATGCACTGCCCATAATGGGTATGTCCCCTGTGCCTCATCGTAGGAACCATACCTTTTTGGCTTGGTTGATTAGGCACCGGAGTCTCAAACCAGAGGTCGCGGGTTCAAACCCCGCGACGGCCGCAATTTTCTTTGTGGCCAAAACTGGGACAGGAAGCTTCTAGGAAGCTTACTAGAGCCTGCCTTGAGAATGACACTTGGCGGTCTAAGGACGCCCCAAGTAGGAATGTAGGTTGAGGTTGGCTCTAGTGGAGCCACTACAAGCACAAGCTTTAGCAAAGCTCTGCAAGTATAAAAGCCTGTACCTTGCATGCATCCATTTACAGTTCTTGCCTTTGAGACTCCTCACAGAGTGTCCAACCAAAGGTAGACACTAAAGACCAACATGCGGACTTTGTGAGGTTGCAAACCAAACGAACCTAAAGTGTGGATCCGGCGTTCGGGACCCGTTTTCTAGACCGTTGCTATCCGGCGCATTGACATGACACCCCTCTGGCACATCTTTGGAACAACTCTGGCACAACTCTGGCATATCTCGGGCACAACTCTGGCACAACTCTGGCACAACTCTAGCACAACTCTCGAACAACCCTGGCACAACTCTGGCATAACTCTGGCACAACTCTGGCACAACTATGGCACAACTGTGGCACAACTCTGGACGAACTCTGGCACAACTCTAGCACAACTCTGGCACAACTCTGGCTTAACTCTGGCACAACCCTGGCACAACTCTGGCACAACTCTGGCACTACTCTGGCACAACTCTGGCACAACTCTGGCACACCTCTGGCACAAGTCTGGCACAAGTCTGGCACAACTCTGGCACAACTCTGGTACAACTCTTGCACAACTGTGGCAGAACTCTTGCACAACTCTGGCACAACTCTGGCACTACTCTGGCACAACTCTGGCAAAACTCTGGCACAACTCTGGCACAACTCTGGAACAACCCTCGCATAACTCTGGCACATCTCTGGCAGAACTCTGGCACAACTCTGGCACAACTCTGGCTCAACTCTGGCAAAACTCTGAAACCACTCTGGCACACTCATAGCACAATCCTAACACAATCCTGGCACAACTTTGGCACAAATCGGGCACAACTTTGGCACAACTCCGGCATAACTCTGGCACAATCCTGGCACAACTCTGGTACAACCCTGGCACAAGTCTGGCACAACGTTGGTACAACTCTGGAACAACTCTGGCACAACTCAGGCACAACTCTGGAACAACTCTGGCACAACTTTGGCACATCTTTGGCACAACTCTGGCACAACTCTGGATAAATATGGCACAACACTGGAAAAACTCTGGCACAACTCTGGCACAACTCTGGCGCAACTCTGGCAGAACTATGGCACAACTCTGGCACATCTCTGTCACAACTCTGGCACAACTCTGGCACCACTCTGGCACAACTCTGGCAAAACTCTGGCAGAACTCTGCCACAACTCTGGAAACAATTCTGGCACAACTTTGGCACAACTCTGGCACAACTCTTGCAAAACTCTGGCACATTTCTGGCACAACTCGTGCACAATTCTGGCACAACTCTGGCACAACTATAGGCAGTCATGGCACAATCCTTGCACAACTCTGGCACAACTCTGGTAAACTGTGGCACAACTCTCGTACAACTCTGGCAACATTCTGGCACAACTCTGGCACAACTCTGCCAAAACTCTGGCCTAAGTCTAGCACACCTCTGGCACAACTATGTCATAACTCTGGCATAACTCTGGCACAACTGTTGCACAACTTTGGCACAACTCTTGCACACCTCTGGCACAACTCTATCACAACTGTGACAAAAATATGGCACAACTCCTGCAAAACTCTGGCACAACTGTTGCACAACTGTGGCACAACTCTGGCACAATTCTGGCACAACTCTGGCACAACTCTGGCACAACTGTAGAACAACTATGGCACAACTGTGGCACAATTCTGGCGCAACTCTGGCAGAACTCTTGCACTACTCTTGCACAACTCTGGCACAACTCTGGCACAACTATGGCACATCTCTGGCACAACTTTGGCACAATTCTGGCACAACTTTGGCACAATTCTGGCACAACTCTGGCACAACTCTGGCAAAATCCTGGCACAACTCTGGAAAAACTCTAACACAACTCTGGCAAAAGTCTAGGCAATCATGGCACAATCCTGGCACAACTCTGCCACAACTGTGGTACAACTCTGGCAGAACTCTGGCACAACTCTGGCACCACTCTGGCACAGCTTTGGGAAATTTCTTGCAGAACTCTGGCACAATTCTGGCATAACTGTCCCACAACTCTGGCATAACTCTGGCACTTCTCTGGCACAACTCTGGCACAACTCTGTTACAACTCTGGCGCAACTCTGGCACAACTCTGGCACAACTCTCAAACAACTCTAGCACAACACTGAAAGAACTCTGGCACAACTGTGGCACAACTATGGCACAACTCTGGCACAACCCTGGCACAACTCTGGCACAACTCTCGCACATCTCTGGCACATCTATGGCACTAATCTGGCACAACTCTGGCACAACGTTGGCACAACACTTGCACAACTCTGGTACAACCCTGGCACAACCCTGGCAACACTCTGGCACAACTCTGGCACATCTCTGGTACAACTGTGGCACAACTGTGGCACACTTCCGCCACAACTCTGGCACATCTCTCTCACAACTATGGCACAACTCTGGTACACCTTTCGCACAACTATGGCACAACTCTGGCACAACTCTGGCATAACTCTGGCACAACATTGGCATAACTATGGCACAACACTGGCACAACACTGGCATAACTCTGGCACAACTCTGGCACAACTATGGCACAGCTCTGGCACAACTCTAGGCAATCATGGCACAGTCCTAGCACAATTCTGGCACAACTCCGGTACAACTCTTGCACAACTCTTGCACAACTCTGGAACAAATCTGGCACAACTCTGGCACAACTCTAGCACAACTCTGGCACAACTCTGGCACAGCTCTGGCACAACTCTGAAACAACTCTGGCACAACTCTGACACAGGTTTGGCACAAATCTCGAACAACTCTGGCACAACTCAGGCACAACTCTGGCACAAATCAGGCACAACTCTGGCACAACTCTGGCACAGCTCTGGCACAACTCTGAAACAACTCTGGCACAACTCTGACACAGGTTTGGCACAAATCTCGAACAACTCTGGCACAACTCAGGCACAACTCTGGCACAAATCAGGAAAAACTCTGGCACAACTTTGGCACAACTCTGGCACAACTCTGGCACAACTCTGGCACAATTCTGGCAGAACTCTGGCACAACTCTGGCACAACTCTGGCACAACCCTAGCACAACTCTAGCACAACTCTAGCACAACTCTGGCACAACTCTTGCACAACTCTGACACAACTCTGGCACAACTCTGGCACAATCCTGGCACAACTCTGGCACAACTCTGGCACAATGCTGGCACAACTCTGGCACAACTCTAGCACAACTCTGGCACATCTTTGGCACTACTCTGGCACAACTCTGGCAGAACTCTGGTCCAACCCTGGCACAACTCTGGCACAACTCTGGTACAACTGCTGCACAACTCTTGCACAACTCTGGCACAACTCTGGCACAACTCTTACACAACTGTGGGACAACTCTGGCACAATTGTTGCACAACTATGG
>SZWC01004535.1:51808-65212 GCA_023375785.1 Penium margaritaceum | reverse complement strand
ACTGGTTGCGGAGTGGTGCGAACTGGTTGCAGAGTGGTGCGAACTGGTTGCGGAGTGGTGCGAACTGGTTGCGGAGTGGTGCGAACTGGTTGCGGAGTGGTGCAAACTGGTTGCGGAGTGGTGCGAGCTGGTTGCGCAGTGGTGCGAACTGGGTGCGGAGTGGTGCGAACTGGTTGCAGAGTGGTGCAAATCTGGTTGCCGAGTAGTGCGAACTGGTTGTGGAGTGGTGCTATCTGGTTGCGGAGTGGTGCAAACTGGTTGCGGAGTGGTGCGACCTGGTTGCAGAGTGGTGCAAACTGGTTGCAAGTGGTGCGAACTGGTTGCGGAATGGTGCGGATTGGTTGCGGAGTGGTGGGAACTGGTTGCGGAGTGGTGCGAACTGGTTGATGAGTGGTGCAAACTGGTTTCTCAGTAGTGCGGACTAGTTGCGGAGTGGTGCAAACTGGACGTGGAGTGGTGCGAACTGGCTGCGGAGTGGTGCAAACCGGTTGCGGAGTGGTGCAAACTGGTTGCGGAGTGGTGTGAACTAGTTGCAGGGTGGTGCAAACCGGTTGCATAGTGGTGCGAACAGGTTGCAGAGTTGTGCGACCTGGTTGCGGAGTGGTGTGAACTGGTTGAGGATTGGTGCAAACTGGTTGCGGAGTGGTGCGAACTGGTTGCGGAGTGGTGCGAACTGGTTGCGGAGAGGTGTGATCTGGTTGTGGAGCTGTGCGAACTGGTTGCGGAGTGGTGCGAACTGGTTGTGGAGTGGTGCGAACTGGTTGCGGAGTGGTGCTGACTGGTTGCAGACTGGTGCAAACTGGTTGCAAAGTGGTGGAAACTAGTTACGGAGTTGTGCGAACTGGTTGACGAGTGGTGCGCACTGGTTGCGGAGTGCTGCGAACTGGTTGCGGAGTGGTGCGAACTGGTTGCGGAGTGGTGCGAACTGGTTACGGAGTGGTGCGAACTGGTTACGGAGTGGTGCGAACTGGTTACGGAGTGGTGCGAACTGGTTACGGAGTGGTGCGAACTGGTTACGGAGTGGTGCGAACTGGTTACGGAGTGGTGCGAACTGGTTACGGAGTGGTGCGAACTGGTTACGGAGTGGTGCGAGCTGGTTGCGGAGTGGTGCGAACTGGTTGCGGAGTGGTGCGAACTGGTTGCGGAGTGGTGCAAACTGGTTGCGGAGTGGTGCGAACTGGTTGCGGAGTGGTGCGAACTGGTTGCCGAGTGGTGCGAACCTGTTGCGGAGTGGTGCAAAATGGTTGAGGAGTGGTGCGAACTGGTTGCCGAGAGGTGCCAAATGGTTGCGGAGTGGTTTGAACTCGTTGCCGAGTGGTGTGAACTGGTTGCAAAGTTGTGTGAACTGGTTGTGGAGGGGTGTGAACTGGTTGTGGAGTGGTGCGAACTGGTTGC
This sequence comes from Penium margaritaceum, assembly GCA_023375785.1. Classification (NCBI taxonomy): domain Eukaryota; kingdom Viridiplantae; phylum Streptophyta; class Zygnematophyceae; order Desmidiales; family Peniaceae; genus Penium; species Penium margaritaceum. Next base: position 63,817 of record SZWC01004535.1, on the reverse strand, counting down.
GGAGTGGTGCGAACTAGTTGCGGAGTGGTGCGAACTGGTTACGGAGTGGTGCGAAATGTTTGCGGAGTGGTGCCAACAGGTTGTAGAGTGGTGCGAACGGGTTGCGGAGTGGTGCGAACTGGTTGCGGAGTGGTACGAACTGGTTGCGGAGTGGTGTGAACAGTTGTTGAGTGCTGCAAACTGGTTGCGGACTGGTGCAAACGGGTTGCGGAGTGGTGCGACCTGGTTGCGGAGTGGTGCAAATGGGTTGCGGAGTGGTGCTAACTGGTTGCGGAGTGGTGCGAACTGGTTGCGGAGTGGTGCGGATTGATTGCGGAGTGGTGCAAACTGGTTGAGGAGTGGTGGGAACTGGTTGCGGAGTGGTACAAACTGGTTGCAGAGTGGTGTGAACAGGTTGCGGAGTGGTGCAAACGGGTTGCACAGTTGTGCGAACTAGTTGCGGAGTGGTGCCAACTGGTTGCGGTGTGGTGCGAACTGGTTGCAGAGTGATGCGAACTGGTTTCAGAGTGGTGCGGCCTGGTTGCGTGGTGGTGGGAACTGGTTGCGGAGTGGTGCAAACGGGTTACGGAGTGGTGCAAACTGGTTGCGGAATAGTGCGGACTAGTTGCGGAGTGGTGCAAACTGGATGCGGAGTGGTGCAAACTGCCTGCGGAGGGGTGCGAACTGGTTGCGGAGTGGTGCGAACTGGTTGCCGAGTGGTGCGAACGGGTTGCGGAGAGGTGCGAACTGGTTGTGGAGTGGTGCGAACTGGTTGTGGAGAGGTGCGAACTAGTTGCGTAGTGGTGCGAACTAGTTGCGGAGTGGTGCGAACTGGTTGCAGAGTGGTGCGAACTGGTTGCAGAGTGGTGCGAACTGGTTGCGGAGTGGTGCGAACTGGTTGCGGAGTGGTGCCAACTGGTTGCGGAGTGGTGCGAACTGGTTGCGAAGTGGTGCGAACTGGTTACGGAGTGGTGCGAACTGATTGCGGAGTGCTGCAAACTGGTTGCAGAGTAGTGCGAACTGGTTGCGAAGTGGTGCGAACTGGTTACGGAGTGGTGCGAACTGATTGCGGAGTGCTGCAAACTGGTTGCAGAGTAGTGCGAACTGGTTGCGAAGTGGTGCGAACTGGTTACGGAGTGGTGCGAACTGATTGCGGAGTGCTGCAAACTGGTTGCAGAGTAGTGCGAACTGGTTGCGAAGTGGTGCGAACTGGTTACGGAGTGGTGCGAACTGATTGCGGAGTGCTGCAAACTGGTTGCAGAGTAGTGCGAACTGGTTGCGAAGTGGTGCGAACTGGTTACGGAGTGGTGCGAACTGATTGCGGAGTGCTGCAAACTGGTTGCAGAGTAGTGCGAACTGGTTGCGAAGTGGTGCGAACTGGTTACGGAGTGGTGCGAACTGATTGCGGAGTGCTGCAAACTGGTTGCAGAGTAGTGCGAACTGGTTGCGAAGTGGTGCGAACTGGTTACGGAGTGGTGCGAACTGATTGCGGAGTGCTGCAAACTGGTTGCAGAGTAGTGCGAACTGGTTGCGAAGTGGTGCGAACTGGTTACGGAGTGGTGCGAACTGATTGCGGAGTGCTGCAAACTGGTTGCAGAGTAGTGCGAACTGGTTGCGAAGTGGTGCGAACTGGTTACGGAGTGGTGCGAACTGATTGCGGAGTGCTGCAAACTGGTTGCAGAGTAGTGCGAACTGGTTGCGAAGTGGTGCGAACTGGTTACGGAGTGGTGCGAACTGATTGCGGAGTGCTGCAAACTGGTTGCAGAGTAGTGCGAACTGGTTGCGAAGTGGTGCGAACTGGTTACGGAGTGGTGCGAACTGATTGCGGAGTGCTGCAAACTGGTTGCAGAGTAGTGCGAACTGGTTGCGAAGTGGTGCGAACTGGTTACGGAGTGGTGCGAACTGATTGCGGAGTGCTGCAAACTGGTTGCAGAGTAGTGCGAACTGGTTGCGAAGTGGTGCGAACTGGTTACGGAGTGGTGCGAACTGATTGCGGAGTGCTGCAAACTGGTTGCAGAGTAGTGCGAACTGGTTGCGAAGTGGTGCGAACTGGTTACGGAGTGGTGCGAACTGATTGCGGAGTGCTGCAAACTGGTTGCAGAGTAGTGCGAACTGGTTGCGAAGTGGTGCGAACTGGTTACGGAGTGGTGCGAACTGATTGCGGAGTGCTGCAAACTGGTTGCAGAGTAGTGCGAACTGGTTGCGAAGTGGTGCGAACTGGTTACGGAGTGGTGCGAACTGATTGCGGAGTGCTGCAAACTGGTTGCAGAGTAGTGCGAACTGGTTGCGAAGTGGTGCGAACTGGTTACGGAGTGGTGCGAACTGATTGCGGAGTGCTGCAAACTGGTTGCAGAGTAGTGCGAACTGGTTGCGAAGTGGTGCGAACTGGTTACGGAGTGGTGCGAACTGATTGCGGAGTGCTGCAAACTGGTTGCAGAGTAGTGCGAACTGGTTGCGAAGTGGTGCGAACTGGTTACGGAGTGGTGCGAACTGATTGCGGAGTGCTGCAAACTGGTTGCAGAGTAGTGCGAACTGGTTGCGAAGTGGTGCGAACTGGTTACGGAGTGGTGCGAACTGATTGCGGAGTGCTGCAAACTGGTTGCAGAGTAGTGCGAACTGGTTGCGAAGTGGTGCGAACTGGTTACGGAGTGGTGCGAACTGATTGCGGAGTGCTGCAAACTGGTTGCAGAGTAGTGCGAACTGGTTGCGAAGTGGTGCGAACTGGTTACGGAGTGGTGCGAACTGATTGCGGAGTGCTGCAAACTGGTTGCAGAGTAGTGCGAACTGGTTGCGAAGTGGTGCGAACTGGTTACGGAGTGGTGCGAACTGATTGCGGAGTGCTGCAAACTGGTTGCAGAGTAGTGCGAACTGGTTGCGAAGTGGTGCGAACTGGTTACGGAGTGGTGCGAACTGATTGCGGAGTGCTGCAAACTGGTTGCAGAGTAGTGCGAACTGGTTGCGAAGTGGTGCGAACTGGTTACGGAGTGGTGCGAACTGATTGCGGAGTGCTGCAAACTGGTTGCAGAGTAGTGCGAACTGGTTGCGAAGTGGTGCGAACTGGTTACGGAGTGGTGCGAACTGATTGCGGAGTGCTGCAAACTGGTTGCAGAGTAGTGCGAACTGGTTGCGAAGTGGTGCGAACTGGTTACGGAGTGGTGCGAACTGATTGCGGAGTGCTGCAAACTGGTTGCAGAGTAGTGCGAACTGGTTGCGAAGTGGTGCGAACTGGTTACGGAGTGGTGCGAACTGATTGCGGAGTGCTGCAAACTGGTTGCAGAGTAGTGCGAACTGGTTGCGAAGTGGTGCGAACTGGTTACGGAGTGGTGCGAACTGATTGCGGAGTGCTGCAAACTGGTTGCAGAGTAGTGCGAACTGGTTGCGAAGTGGTGCGAACTGGTTACGGAGTGGTGCGAACTGATTGCGGAGTGCTGCAAACTGGTTGCAGAGTAGTGCGAACTGGTTGCGGCGTGGTGCAAACTGGTTGCCAAGTGGTGCGAACTCGTTGCGGAGTGGTGCGACCTGCTTGCGGAGTGGTGCGAATTGGTTGCAGAGTGGTACGAACTGGTTGCGGAGTAATCCGAACTGGTCGCAAAGTCGTGCGAACCGGTTGCGGAGTGGTGGGAACCGGTTGCGGAATTGTGTAAACTGGTTGCGGAGTGGTGCAAACTGGTAGTGGAGTGGTGCGAACTGGTTGCGGAGTGGTGCGAACTGGTTGTCGAGTGGTTCGAACTGGTTGGGCAATGGTGCGAACTGGTCGTGGAGTGGTCTGAACAGGTTGTGGACTGGTACGCACTTGTTTTGGAGTAGTGCAAACTGGTTGCGGAGTGGTGTGAACTGGTTGCAGAGTGGTGCGAACTGGTTGCGGAGTGGTGTGAACTGGTTGCGGAGTGGGGCGAACTGGTTGCGGAGTGGTGCAACCTGGTTGCGGAGTGGTGTGAACTGGTTGCGGAGTGGGGCGAACTGGTTGCGGAGTGGTGCAACCTGGTTGCGGAGTGGTGTGAACTGGTTGCGGAGTGGGGCGAACTGGTTGCGGAGTGGTGCAACCTGGTTGCGGAGTGGTGTGAACTGGTTGCGGAGTGGGGCGAACTGGTTGCGGAGTGGTGCAACCTGGTTGCGGAGTGGTGTGAACTGGTTGCGGAGTGGGGCGAACTGGTTGCGGAGTGGTGCAACCTGGTTGCGGAGTGGTGTGAACTGGTTGCGGAGTGGGGCGAACTGGTTGCGGAGTGGTGCAACCTGGTTGCGGAGTGGTGTGAACTGGTTGCGGAGTGGGGCGAACTGGTTGCGGAGTGGTGCAACCTGGTTGCGGAGTGGTGTGAACTGGTTGCGGAGTGGGGCGAACTGGTTGCGGAGTGGTGCAACCTGGTTGCGGAGTGGTGTGAACTGGTTGCGGAGTGGGGCGAACTGGTTGCGGAGTGGTGCAACCTGGTTGCGGAGTGGTGTGAACTGGTTGCGGAGTGGGGCGAACTGGTTGCGGAGTGGTGCAACCTGGTTGCGGAGTGGTGTGAACTGGTTGCGGAGTGGGGCGAACTGGTTGCGGAGTGGTGCAACCTGGTTGCGGAGTGGTGTGAACTGGTTGCGGAGTGGGGCGAACTGGTTGCGGAGTGGTGCAACCTGGTTGCGGAGTGGTGTGAACTGGTTGCGGAGTGGGGCGAACTGGTTGCGGAGTGGTGCAACCTGGTTGCGGAGTGGTGTGAACTGGTTGCGGAGTGGGGCGAACTGGTTGCGGAGTGGTGCAACCTGGTTGCGGAGTGGTGTGAACTGGTTGCGGAGTGGGGCGAACTGGTTGCGGAGTGGTGCAACCTGGTTGCGGAGTGGTGTGAACTGGTTGCGGAGTGGGGCGAACTGGTTGCGGAGTGGTGCAACCTGGTTGCGGAGTGGTGTGAACTGGTTGCGGAGTGGGGCGAACTGGTTGCGGAGTGGTGCAACCTGGTTGCGGAGTGGTGTGAACTGGTTGCGGAGTGGGGCGAACTGGTTGCGGAGTGGTGCAACCTGGTTGCGGAGTGGTGTGAACTGGTTGCGGAGTGGGGCGAACTGGTTGCGGAGTGGTGCAACCTGGTTGCGGAGTGGTGTGAACTGGTTGCGGAGTGGGGCGAACTGGTTGCGGAGTGGTGCAACCTGGTTGCGGAGTGGTGTGAACTGGTTGCGGAGTGGGGCGAACTGGTTGCGGAGTGGTGCAACCTGGTTGCGGAGTGGTGTGAACTGGTTGCGGAGTGGGGCGAACTGGTTGCGGAGTGGTGCAACCTGGTTGCGGAGTGGTGTGAACTGGTTGCGGAGTGGGGCGAACTGGTTGCGGAGTGGTGCAACCTGGTTGCGGAGTGGTGTGAACTGGTTGCGGAGTGGGGCGAACTGGTTGCGGAGTGGTGCAACCTGGTTGCGGAGTGGTGTGAACTGGTTGCGGAGTGGGGCGAACTGGTTGCGGAGTGGTGCAACCTGGTTGCGGAGTGGTGTGAACTGGTTGCGGAGTGGGGCGAACTGGTTGCGGAGTGGTGCGAACTGGTTGCGGAGTGGTGCGAACTGGTTGCGGAGTGGTGCGAACTGGTTGCGGAGTGGTGCGAACTGGTTGCGGAGTGGTGCGAACTTGTTGCGGAGTGGTGCCAACTGGTTGTGGAGTGGTGCGAACTGGTTGCGGATTGGTGGGACCTTGTTGCGGAGTGGTGCGAACTGGTTGCGGAGTGGTGCAAACTGGTTGCGGACTGGTGGAATCTGGTTCCGGAGTGGTGTAATTTGGTTGCGGAGTGGTGAGATCTGGTTGCGGAGTGGGGCGAACTGGTTGCGGAGTGGGGCGAACTGGTTGCGGAGTGGTGCAACCTGGTTGCGGATTGGTGCGAACTGTTGGCGGAGTGGTGCGGACTGGTTGTGGAGTGGTGCAAACTGGTTGCGGAGTGGTGCAAACAGGTTGCCGAGTGGTGCGAACTGGTTGCGGAGTGGTACTCACTGGTTGCGGGGTGGTGCAAACTGGTTGCGGAGTGGTGCGAACTGGTTGCAGTGTGGTGCGAACTGGTTGTGGAGTGGTGCGAACTGGTTGGGGAGTAGTGTGAACTAGTTGGGGATTGGTGTGAACTTGCTGCGGAGTGGTGAAAACTGGTTGCGGAGTGGTACGAACTGCTTGCGGAGTGGTGCGAACTGGCTGCAGAGTGGTGTAAACTGGTTGCGGAGTGGTGCGAACTGGTTGCGGAGTGGTGCGAACTGGTTGCGGAGTGGTGCGAACTGGTTGCGGAGTGGTGTGAACTGGTTGCGGAGTGGTGCGAACTGGCTGCGGAGTGGTGCGAACTGGTTGCGGAGTGGTACGAACTGGTTGCGGAGTGGTGCGAACGGGCTGCGGAGTGGTGCGAACTGGTTGCGGAGTGGTACGAACTGGTTGCGGAGTGGTGCGAACGGGCTGCGGAGTGGTGCGAACTGGTTGCGGAGTGGTACGAACTGGTTGCGGAGTGGTGCGAACGGGCTGCGGAGTGGTGCGAACTGGTTGCGGAGTGGTACGAACTGGTTGCGGAGTGGTGCGAACGGGCTGCGGAGTGGTGCGAACTGGTTGCGGAGTGGTACGAACTGGTTGCGGAGTGGTGCGAACGGGCTGCGGAGTGGTGCGAACTGGTTGCGGAGTGGTACGAACTGGTTGCGGAGTGGTGCGAACGGGCTGCGGAGTGGTGCGAACTGGTTGCGGAGTGGTACGAACTGGTTGCGGAGTGGTGCGAACGGGCTGCGGAGTGGTGCGAACTGGTTGCGGAGTGGTACGAACTGGTTGCGGAGTGGTGCGAACGGGCTGCGGAGTGGTGCGAACTGGTTGCGGAGTGGTACGAACTGGTTGCGGAGTGGTGCGAACGGGCTGCGGAGTGGTGCGAACTGGTTGCGGAGTGGTACGAACTGGTTGCGGAGTGGTGCGAACGGGCTGCGGAGTGGTGCGAACTGGTTGCGGAGTGGTACGAACTGGTTGCGGAGTGGTGCGAACGGGCTGCGGAGTGGTGCGAACTGGTTGCGGAGTGGTACGAACTGGTTGCGGAGTGGTGCGAACGGGCTGCGGAGTGGTGCGAACTGGTTGCGGAGTGGTACGAACTGGTTGCGGAGTGGTGCGAACGGGCTGCGGAGTGGTGCGAACTGGTTGCGGAGTGGTACGAACTGGTTGCGGAGTGGTGCGAACGGGCTGCGGAGTGGTGCGAACTGGTTGCGGAGTGGTACGAACTGGTTGCGGAGTGGTGCGAACGGGCTGCGGAGTGGTGCGAACTGGTTGCGGAGTGGTACGAACTGGTTGCGGAGTGGTGCGAACGGGCTGCGGAGTGGTGCGAACTGGTTGCGGAGTGGTACGAACTGGTTGCGGAGTGGTGCGAACGGGCTGCGGAGTGGTGCGAACTGGTTGCGGAGTGGTACGAACTGGTTGCGGAGTGGTGCGAACGGGCTGCGGAGTGGTGCGAACTGGTTGCGGAGTGGTGCGAACTGGTTGCGGAGTGGTGCGAACTGGTTGCGGAGTGGTGCGAACTGGTTGCGGTGTGGTGCGAACTGGTTGCGGAGTGGTGCGAACTGGTTGGGGAGTAGTGTGAACTAGTAGGGGATTGGTGTGAACTGGTTGCGGAGTGGTGCGAACTGCTTGCGGAGTGGTGCGATTTGGCTACAGAGTGGTGCGAACTGGTTGCCGAGTGGTGCGAACTGGTTGCAGAGTGGTGCGAACTGGTTGCGAAGTGGTACGAACTGGCTGCGGAGTGGTGCGAACTGGTTGCGGAGTGGTGGGAACTGGTTGCGGAGTGGTGTGAACTGGTTGCGGAGTGGTTTGAACTGGTTGCGGAGTGGTGCGAACCGGTTGTGGAGTGGTGTGATTTGGTTGCGGAGTGGTGCGAGCTGGTTGCGGACTGGGGCGAACTGGTTGCAGAGTGGGGCGAACCGGTTGCGGAGTGAAGCGACCTGGTTGCGGAGTGGTGCGAACCGGTTGCGGAGTGTTGCTAACTGGCTGCGAAACGGTGCAAACCGGTTGCGGAGTGGTGGGAACTGGTTGCGGAGTGGTGTAAACTGGTTGCGGAGTGGTGCAAATTGGTAGTGGAGTGGTGCGAACTGGTTGCGGAGCAGTGCGAACTGGTTGTGGAGTGGTGCGAACTGGTTGGGGAGTGGTGCGAACTGGTTGCGGAGAGGTACAAACAGGTTGTGGACTGGTACACACTGGTTTTGGAGTAGTGCAAACTGGTTGCGGAGTGGTGTGAACTGGTTGCAGAGTGGAGCGAACTGGTTACAAAATGATGAAAACTGGTTGTGGAGTGGTGCAAGCTGGTTGTAGAGTGGTCCGAACTGGTTGTGGAGTGGTGCAAACTGGTTGCGGAGAGGTGCGAACTGGGTGCGGAGTGGTGCGAACAGGTTGCGGAGTGGTGCAAATTGAGTGCGGAGCGGTGCGAACCGGTTGTGGTGTGGTGTCAACTGGTTAAAGAGTGGTGCAAACGGGTTGCGGAGTCGTGGGAACTGGTTGTGGAGTAATGCAAACTGGTTGCGGAGTTGTGCAAACCAGTTGCGGAGTGGTGTGGACTGGTTGCAGAATGGTGCGGACCGGTTGCGGACGAGGGCAAACTGGTTGCAAATTGGTGTGAAATGGTTGCGGAGTGGTGCGAACTGGTTGTGCATTGGTGCCAACTGGTTGCGGAGTGCTCCAAACTGGTCACGGAGTGGTACGAACTGGTTGCGGAGTGGTGCGAACTGGTTGCGGAGTGGTACGAACTGGTTGTGGACTGGTGCGAACTGGTTGCGGAGTGCTGCGAACTGGTTGCTGAGTGGTGCCAACTGGTTGCAGACTGGTGCGAAGTGGTTGCGGAGTGATGTGCACTGGTTGCAGAGTAGTGGGAACTGGTTGCCGAGTGGTGAGAACTGGTTGCGGAGTGGTGCAAAATGGTTGCAGGGTGGTGCGAATCGGTTGCGGAGTGGTGCGAACGGGTTGCGGAGTGGTGCAAACTGGTTGCGGAGTTGTCCAAACTGGTTGGGGAGTGGTGTGAACTGGTTGCGGATGGTGCGAACTGGTTGCGGGGTGGTGCGAACTGCTTGCAGAGTGGTGCGAACTGGCTGCAGAGTGGTGCAAACTCGTTGTCGAGTGGTGCGAACTGGTTGCGGAGTGGTGCGAACTAGTGGCGGATTGGTGCAAACTGGTTGCGGAGTGGTGCGAACTGGTTGCGGAGTGGTGCGAACTGGTTGCGGAGTGGTGCGAACTAGTGGCGGAGTGGTGCAAACTGGTTGCGGAGTGGTGCGAACTGGTTGCGGAGTGGTGCGAACTGGTTGCTGAGTGGTTCGAACTGGCTGTGGAGTGGTGCAAACTGGTTGCGGAGTGGTGCGAACTGGTTGCGGACTGGTGCAAAGTGGTTGTGGAGTGGTGCGAACTGGCTGTGGAGTGGTGCGAACTGGCTGGGGAGTGGTGCGAACTGGTTGCGGAGTGGTGCGAACTGGCTGCGGAGTGCTGCGAACTGGTTGCGGAGTGGTGCGAACTGGTTGCGGAGTGGTGCGAACTGGTTGCGGAGTGGTGCATACTGGTTGCGGAGTGGTGGGAACTGGTTGCGGAGTGGTGCAAACGGGTTGCAGAGTGGTGCAAACCGGTTGGGGAGTAGTGTGAACTAGTTCGGGATTGGTGTGAACAGGTTGCGGAGTGGTGCAAACTGGTTGCGGAGTGGTGCAAACTGCTTGCGGAGTGGTGCGAACTGGCTGCAGAGTGGTGCGAACTGGTTGCCGAGTGGTGCAAACTGGTTGCAGAGTGTTACGAACTGGTTGCGGAGTGGTGCAAACTGGTTTCGGAGTGGTGCGAACTGGTTGCGGAGTGGTGCGAACTGGTTGCGAACTGGTGCGAACTGGCTGCGAAGTGGTGCAAACTGGTTGCGTTGTGGTGCGAACTGGTTGCGGTGTGGTGTGAACTGGTTGCGGAGTGGTTTGAACTGGTTGCGGAGTGGTGCGAACCGGTTGTGGAGTGGTTTGATTTGGTTGCGGAGTGGTGCGATTTGGTCGTGGACTGGGGCAAACTGGTTGCAGAGTGGGGCAAACTGGTTCCGGAGTGGAGCGACCTGGTTGCGGAGTGGTGGGAACTGGTTGCGGAGTGGTGCTAACTGGCTGCGGATCGGTACAAACCGGTTGCGGAGTGGTGGGAACTGGTTGCGGAGTGGTGTAAACTGGTTGCGGAGTGGCGCGAACTGGTAGTGGAGTGGTGCGAACTGGTTTCGGAGTGGTGCGAACTGGTTGTCAAGTGGTGCAAACTGGTTGGGGAGTGGTGCGAACTGGTCGCGGAGAGGTGCCAACAGGTTGTGGACTGGCACACACTGGTTTTGGAGTAGTGCAAACTGGTTGCGGAGTGGTGTGAACTGGTTGCGGAGCCATGTTGCCTTCCTTAAGTCGAAGTCGGCACCCAAGTCGAAAGTCGAAAGTCGAAAGTCGGTGCTTTACAGCCCAAGTCGGAAGTGGGTTCATACACAACATGCTAGAAAGAACAAATGTGCAAGTGGGATCCATATTTTCAAACAGTGACTTCATGTTACCACAAATTTAACCTGTGAACTGCCTTACTTCTTATCACAGGTCAACCATATGCCCTATTTTATAGTATAATTCCCTGGTTCTTTACACTCAGTGCTGAAGCACATTACTCAGCTATACACGGGTCATCTGCTCACATTCAATGCCAATTCTTTGAAGTCTGAAGCTCATCTCAAGTATGTGACACAATGGTGCATGGTTACTTGGACCAACATTCTGTGAAGGATCAAACATTCTAATGGAACATTAGAACTGCAATGAAAGAAAGACATGCAAAGTTGCAAACATGTTTCCATTGAACAAAGTGTCAAAAGCCCATCACACATAGAAAACTACACTTCAACTGCACTAACTATCCACGACGAGCACAAGTCCTATTGGGACGAGTAGGTGACTTCTCAGCAGATGCAGTTGTCACCCCAGAAGCTTGCCCAGCACTATTTGGCAGGCGACTTGTTGCAGCTGAACCTGAACGTCCAGTACCTGTGGAGCGGCCAGTGGATGGTGTTGCAACTGCAGCTGCTGCATCTTGGGGGAGCGGGGTCTCTAGCTCAGAACGCTTCCTGACACCTAGGCGCAAGATCCTTGAAACCTCCTCAACATCCCCATCTGCAGTCCCATTACAGCCAACCCCATCCTCTTCCTCCTCCTCATCATCCACATCATCCATGTCATCTTCCTCCTCATTACCACCCTCATCATCACTATCCTCATCCACTAACTCCTCTTCACCTTCTCCAACCTCCTTCTCTGCCCCTCCTGCCTTGTCTCCATCTGTACCTGTCTCCTCATCATTAGCACCAGCAATGTTAGCATCCCAATCTCCCTCACAATCCTCACCATGCTCCACTTCACCGTCTGTGTCACTCCCACTCTGTGCTGCCTCCTCATCTGCTACATCCTTGAGCAATGCAGCAAGGGTCTTTGGCTTCACCTTCCCATACATCCGGGTCAGCCTGACATTCACCCTCACCAGCATCTCCAACGTTGACGTCTTAAGCCTGTTCCTGCAAGCTGTCTGGATCAGCTCGTGTTTGGAAAACACCCATTCGTTCTCCGACGAAGTGCACGGCTGCGCCAATAGCTTCATTGCCAGATTCCGCAAGGCACTCATCCGGGTCATGTGGCGGGCGTGCCAGCGGAATGCAGCAACTTCTCCGGCCACAACCTTGGCCACTGCACCCTTCGCCCTCTCTACATCCTTCAGACGATCCGGGTCCACCTCCACCGTCAGCCGGCCGTTGGTGAAAGCGTCCAACTGCTCCTCCAATGCCACCTGCTCACTCTCGGGCACAAGTGCAGCCACCACCTGATTCCAAGCCTCCACTGTCTTCTCATCAGCATCAAAGTTATGGCCAAAGTGCTGCGGATGAATGCGGCGTGCAGCAGCAAAGACTGGACAGTTCATTTGGTTAGTCCACCTGTCTGCAAGCCTTTCCATGGCAAACTTTACCCACGTGGGGTTCACAGCAGCACGACGGCGGCCACGTGCCACACCAAGACTGCGCAGTTGCTCCGTTGCATCCAGAAGAGCTTCATATATGATGCCAGAGGTCC